>JAODUE010060547.1:0-16735 GCA_027564755.1 Amblyopsis hoosieri | reverse complement strand
CACATTTTTTTTTTTTACAGCTATTTGTTTTTTATTGTTTTTTTCTCTCCCTCTCTCTCTCTCTCTCTCTCTCTCTCTCTCTCTCTCTATCTCTCTCTCTCTCTCTCTCTCTCTCACAGACACACACACACACACCCATGCTTACACACACATACACAAATTAACTACACATGGACACATTGTCTATGTTTGTTCAACGGGAAAAAAATAAAAACTGTATTTGCATAAGTGGATTTTATCCTCCCGCCAATGGAAAGTGGAGACAACTAAAGAGATAAACCAAAGCTTTGTTTAGTCTCTCTCATGTAAAGCAAGCTCTCTCTCTCTATCTCTCTCTCTCCCTCTCTCCCTCCCTCTCTCTCTCTCTCTCTCTCTCACCTCTCATCCCCCTTCCTACCTTTCTGTCTTTGTGTCAACACAATCTCTCAATCTCTTCCGTCCGTCTTTCCCTTGCTCTCCCTTTTGCCTGCACGCACACACACACACACACACAAACACACGCACGCACGCACGCACACACACACACACACACACACACACACACAAACATGGCCTCATTCATCTTCCACAGCTGTTGTTGCTCTCTGTAACTTTGCCGTGCTTATCAGCCTTCCTTAACTCCTAGTGTGAGAACTTTTTCAATTATCCCTGGCACTACCTCCGAGGATTAGGGACAGCCCTGTTTTGGCAGGATAAAGTGTCCGCAGAGGAGCTAGGAAGGGGTGAAAGAGAGCGAGAGAAGGAATGGAACTGCGAACTGCAGTGACTCTGTTCCACACAGTCATCTTTCATTTTTACAACTGGGATCAAACGCCCTTGGAAACACTGGGAAAGTGCACGGCTAACCTGGCATGATAGCGCTCAGACACAATAGCAGCGCTGCACGCCATGGATGAATGTGCATGTTAATGTATGCTAACGCTCCAAGCCTGTCCCTCACTGGATGGCATGGCAACGCAACAGGACAGCACAACTGCTCCCTTTGTCTCACCTTCCCACTTTCTTTCCATTATGTCTCATTTATTTTACCCTATATGCATTCTTCTCCCATCACTCAGCGTGACTCTCTCTCTCTCTCTCTCTCTCTCTCTCTCTCTCTCTCTCTCTCTCGCTATCATAGGTGATGTGTTTGGATACTGCCTGTGTGTGTGTGTGTGTGTGTGTGTGTGTGTGTGGTTAAGTGCATCTGTGATGGTGTGGGTATGTATGTATGTTTGTGCATATGTGACGGTACTGTGTGTGTGTGTGTGTGTAATGGTCGGTGCATGTACTGTACTGTATATGTTTAGGTGCATCTGTGATGGTGCTGTGTGTGTGTGTGTGTGCGTGCGTGCGTATGCGTGTGTATGTGTGTGTGAGCATAATCCTTCTCAGAGAGTAAACCTGCAGAACTGCTGCCCTTGTGTGTGTTCCAGGACAGTGACAGAGTCATAAGAGTGTGTAATTCCATCTGTCAGCCCACCTCCATGCACCGCCGTGTGTGTGTGTGTGCGTGCGTGCGCATGCTCACTCGTGACCATGGAGAACCAGCAGGAATGCCTCCTGTTCCTTCAGCCCTTCCATTTCTTCCACCCATGTTGTCTCTTCCTCTCCTTATTAACATTCCCTCTCCTTGTCCTCGCCCTCCCTTAGTTTCACATCGCTAGTACACTCCTCTTCTTCATTCATATTCCTCTCTCTCTCTCTCTCTCTCTCTCTCTCTCTCTCTCTCTCTCTCTCTATCTCTCTCTCTCTCTATCTCTCTCTCTCCTATCTGAGGCTTGCTGTGAAGAGAGTGTGTAATACCTGACCAGAGTCATTTAGCCATGGTACAACAGGTACGGAAATGAAATCACCACCTGCGTGCTGCTTTTATTTATATATTCATTCATTCATTCATTTAGACATCTGCTGAAGAGATATTTTTTGTCAATCATTACCATCAAGCCGTACCTTCATGAAGTTTTTCTCCACAATCATGCCTAAGTGGATTATATCAATATTATTTTGCACACCGTATGTGTGCATATGCCACCATTTTCTTTCTCCCTTTGCATACCCAGTTCTGCCCTTATTTATCCACCTGCCTTATTTTTTATATAAATGCAATGTGCCTCCCATATGCACTTCATGTGGCATTATACATCTATCAATAGTTGCCTGCCCAGACACTAAGATGATCTTTATTATTGTTTAAGTAACCATTATTGTGTCCACAGTGAACCTGATAATTACATGTTGAAAATAGTTCTCCTGAGTGGCCGTGACATTGATAGACATGAAATCCATTTGCCAATAAAGCCTTCACAGTTTTTTGCTGAAAACATGGTTCAACCTCACCACAACCCTACACTAACCCTGTTGATATGGGGAAATATGGTTCTCCTCTGATACAACAGATTGCAAACATTCTGAAATAGGCCATTATAGCACAAACACACATAAGTATCATATACATTTCCTAAAACTTCTGGATGCTAATAGCAGGAACCGTGTCTACAAACAGATAGCCCCCATTTATACATCCTGTTTTCCTGTTTTACTTCATGTATAACAAGAAAATGCCAGAATACACACATGTTAAAGTTATTGTTTATTAAATATGTGTTTTGACAGCCTGCATTGTAACCCCATACAATTGCTTGTGAAGTGTATGGAGAAAGGTTATAGCCAGCTTCTTGAAACTGTGTTCCCATTTTCCAAGCTACTTTGAATTACTCTATATTGTTTCTAAAGTATTTATGGTCCAGTTGAGTTAATACATCCCCACTTGACTGGTGGTCAATATTTGTAATTTAGTTGGTGCAGCCAATCGCTGAAAATCAAATAGTTCCAATTATAAAATGTCTTCACACTTCCCTTAAAGTTGCTGTAGGTATAGGAGCTATACATGTAGTGTAGTTTCTTAGAAATACCATAGGCATCTGTCAGCTGTCAGTGAAGTGAATGCTCTGTGAGAATACCTGCTCTGGTTGATAGCCCCCACCTCAATACTCAATTAGGGCCTCATTTCTCTGATTGGTCCAGCTAACCTTGCTTGTCAATCATATTAATTATCAGGTTAATCAATAGAACCTTCCAGTGGCAGACCAACAGACTCCAGAGGGCGGGCGTGTTTTTGGGCTGTATTATATTTTTTGTTAACTCTCATTGCATCTTTTACATGTACATTTACATACAGAATTTAGCATTTATTCAGAGCTACTTGCAAAATGTGTACATTTGTCAAAACATGAAAAGGTGATACACCAGTAATCATAAGCAAAAAAAATGATGTTAGAATAATGACAGCATCATGTCATCAGGGCTAACATAATACTAAATAATGTGCTTAACTCTCAAATCATACAACAGCTTTTAAAGGTGATATATAATGTACACATTAATATAGCAGCAAACAACTGTTTTCTGTAAAGATATAGGCCCTCAATTATGAAACGCGCGTATGACAGAAATCGCTAACAACAATCAAATCACACGTCAAGTCTCATCTCCTACGTTTTTGAGTCAGCGTACTTGCTGTGCAGCATAGTATGCTAAATCTGGTGGAGAATTATCGGTGAGTTGTTTTTAGACCACAGGCTATATTCTGACAGGCGTAGCTTATACAGTATGCATCCACATATTAATTTTAACATATGCCTAGCCTGTAGCTTATGGCAAAATGTTCCATTTTGTAAGACCAGTCTGAGATCAGCGGGGGGAACTGGTCTATAGTATACTGTGCACGCCAGAGAAAGTAAGCAACGTCATTTTAGCCTGTGGGGATCTGCACATACGTGCAGGTTAACAGGGTATTATTTGGTCATCCAATGCAGGCAACTGCTGTAAATGCCCAGAGAGCTGTAGCGTAGTTTCTACAGTATTTTCTCTTTTTAAAGGCGGATATCTCTGATTTATCTGAAATGTCTTTAAATGTAATAAATAAATAAATATACCGTCTAATATTTAAATATATAAGATACCATAATACTAGAAAATTTAGACGAATGGCCTGGAAAAATGTGATGCAAGGGTCTTGCTGTTTCTCCTCTGTACTTATTTGAAGATCAGAGAAGTTCTTCTTGGACGTATTATGTATGTATTACCCTGTAAAATATAGGGGCGAGGCCTCTAAATCCAGCACATTTAGGGCCTTGGTATTTAAATGACGATGCCACATTTATCAGAATCCGATCATACTTACACTGTAATTAGTGAGATGCGAACAGTTTTATAAATCACTCGTGAACAGTAATTCGATTTCTGTACTTGGATCCACACTGGTTTCTACGTTAGATTGATAAATGAATGCCATAGTGGAGTTATTGCATCCTGAGCAGAGAATGACATCACACTCCCTCTGTGTGTGTTGTAAACCGAGCTTCTCTGTTGTTTGTTTTCATAGCCGGGCCAGCCACGCATGCCCACTAGTTAATGTGTGTGTGTGTGTGCATGTGTGCAACCACAACAAATAATTTGTTGTGGTCTGAGATGCTGGCAAACTTAGTGTGCAATCTAGTGGCAGAAGGTCATATAAGAACACTAATATGTTGCATACATTGTATAAGATCTATAAGAGTTTGTATAGATTTTACAACACATCCCAGGAATTGTGCAGATCCCTTGGTACCACGGTGTGCCAGCTTTCTGTCCACAGGCCATGAAGTAAAGCAGTGAGTTATATCTTGTGGCAGTGCGTAGACATTTTTCTGGGGAACGGCTGAGGTGAGGCTTAGCAACCGGCTGAAGGAACGTTGGGGGGCAGGACTGGAGGATGTGTGAAGATCTGATCCGTAAATGTCATACTACATCACGGCCCTCTTTCAAAATAAATCATTCTCTCCATCTCTCTGAAGGGTGTGGTTTCTCTCGCTCCTCTATCTTTCTCTCGCTCCCGTCTTTCAAACGTCCACCCCGATATTAAGCTAATGCACCCAAATGCTACACTCCCTTAGAGCTCCCATCCACATTAGGGACACACACACACACACACACACACTGCACATACACTTTCTCCTCCCCGTCTCTCGCTATGTGTGTTTCGCTCTCTCTAGCACACGCACATGCGTGTGCACGCACACACATACACACACTTTTCATGCCAAACCACTGCTCTTCTCCATTACTTCCTCACACACACACACACACACACACGGTAAATGCACATACAGTCTCACACACCACAGCCCCATTTCTATAAACCGTGAGGCACTGCTTTGAGGTGCCTGCCTGCAATAGAATGTCAACGATGGGGGGTAGAAGTTGCCGGGGTAAGGAGGAGGGCTGTGAGGACTAACTAGATGCTCACACACATACACACACACACACATTCCGTATACACATGCATTGCGGATTTCATTTTTGTGTGAAATCATGTTATCGACGTGGCGCAGGGCTTGCTAGCCAGATAAGGATGGAAGAGGAGGACATGCTGAAGAGGAAGAGATAAAAATAAAACGACAACAAAATGTCTCTAGACGCTGTTGAGTGTCACGCCCCAGCTCAGAAATAATACAAATTGTGAAGAGTGGTTCTATGTTGATGATACAGCATTTGTAATAGAACATTGTTGCAGCGTCTAAACGGTTAATTGGGATGTGCATGTAACCCGGTTAAAAGGATAGGGTGTCAATTTCACAGAGACTGTGTCTTGTACACCGGTGTAAGCTTCAAATAAAAGGCCTTAGTAGCAGCAGGAGCGTACAGTATAATATGCACACACATGCGTGAGCCCATAGTGCTAATATAATCTGCTAAATTTCAGCTCTTTTCAGTACCCTTTTATCAGACTAAACAGAGGAAGAAAACAACATGAATATATGGCTAGAGTGTTGAGTATTCAATTAAGGGATGTTCAAATGCTGCACAATTACACCAGTAGACTGGAAAGTAGAGCGGAAGTCACCTTTGATGGCGTAAACAGACTGAAACCTCAAAGGTTTGGTAATAGTCGTATCGAAACTTCAAAACGGCCTGTTTTGTCATGATTGCCATTTTGTCCCCCAAGTAGTGCACATACTGTACAAACACTTTTCTGACGTGGTGTATTAGTCACAGTATATGGACACTAGCACCAACATACTGTACAGTACAGACACAGATTGCCTCGGAAACATGCACACTAAAACATGCCCCTCCTTCCTCTCGCTAACACACAGTTTTACGATTGCATTGATCTTATTTTTTTGTGCTATTAATTATTCAAGTCCCCACCTCCATGGGATTAGTGACATAACTGTATTATCTTTACATCTATCATTTTATCTATCATCCCCCTCAACACACACGCACACGCAGCCCGAGTGTATCTAATAGTGTGGTGCCCTGTGCATTATGAAGACTCTCTCATACACAGAGGTCTTAAAGTTGAGTTAATTAAACACTAAGCATTAATCAAATCGAGGCTGTTAATCTCCGCGTGATTATCTGTGATATTTCATAAATTATATGTGTCAGCCGGGAAGCCAGGGAACGCTCAAACACACACACACACACGCACACACACACACACTCACCACCATAGATACACAAATGCATTTGCCCACTAACGCAACACTTCATGGGTGTATGCACATGCAGTGCATTTGCTGTAGAGCATAGTGTGTGTGTGTGTGTGTGTGTGTGTGTGTGTGTGTGTGTGCGTGCGTGCGTGTGTGTTTGTGTGTGTGTGTGCGTGCGTGTGTGCGTGTGTGTGTGTATGTGCGCGTGTGTGTGTGTCGGGGGGATTTCAAGCGAGAGCTCATTGCTCTTTGATGGCCTTTACATGTTTCAATCAACATCAATCAACACTTGGAATGCAGCTCCGCATTTAATAAGAGTAGAGACTGCAGAGGCATAGAGGGTGAGAGGGGCAAAGAGGGAGAGTGAGGAAGAGAGAGAGAGGGAGAAGTTTACAGAGATGATCTTTCATTCAGTTAGAGGATGTTAGGGTTAAAGGTCACTGTAGATCAGAAAGATAATCATGCCCCGGTCAAACAAACACACACATACCCACACACACACCGGCTAATTGTGGGATTACATATTATTCACTGCCTATGCCAACAAAGGAAATGTATTGTACATACAATACCAGTAGGACAATGTGAAGCATGCAGTCTTTTTATGAATCTAAATTAAAGGTGACTTTGTTAAACTTCTAGCGTGTGTTTAGAGAAGCATTACAGCCTCCTCTGTTATTCTGCTGCTCTTGAGCTCTGAGGAGCAGAACACTTGTTATCTGTGATTTGACATAGAGGGACGAGCTTTGTGGCTCAAAGGAGAGCAGCTCTTATCACTGGTAGACTTGTTTGCTGCATATGTATAGCTTCTTGGTGGAAATGCAAGAACACATGCACATATAGCCATAAGCAATTCACATGTGCACATTGTCTGACACTACCGTATATTCTCACACTTCAAGAGCATGCATGCTCACACGCATCAGAGGCACGGATATCTAATCCTTTCATATCTTTGGTCTATCACCAATGACAAGGGTTGCTTTGCAGCCACTGCCCACCCCTGTCTGTTTGTTGATAAGACCAAACAACATTTTGCAGCACTATGATCTCCACCAATTATACACCCTGGCTTGATGCACAGTACACTGTTTGGAACCAGCTCCCATATTGCCCCCCATTTGATCTGACTAAGGTAAGGAAAAGCCAAAGTTGTCACTTAATTTAACTTTCTAGATGTGGCTAATGATATATAGTAGTTAAGAGCTGACTCAATCTGTCCATGACCTGGCAGGAAGCCCACTTGAATATTCCACCCTATACTGTACCTGCAATTACCAGCTGTAACACTGTGGGTCTTAAACAGTAACAAGGAATAAGCTAATGAAAAAAAAAAAACTAGCAAAGCAAGTAGATGTTAAAGTGAACTTAACTGGAGAGCTCCATTCATAAGGTTTATTTACCAATTCACTGCACATTCTGCAGCAGATTATTATTAACCAAATGCACGCATTGGCAAAAGATTACCCACTTAAAGTGTTACTAATACAAATGATAAAACATATAGGGGACGTTTAAAATTGCCTTGTCCTAATGTTTTTCTACCTCAACACCTTAAAGCGACCACTCCACCTCCTATGGCAGAGCTATTCAACTCCGGTCCTGAAGGGCCGCAGCCTGCATATTTTAGATCTCTCCCTGCTCCAACACACCTGATTCAAATGAATGGGTCGTTATCAGGCTTCTAACAACCTTAATCAGGTGTGTTGGAGCAGGGAGAGATCTAAAACATGCAGGGTGCGGCCCTCTAGGACCGGAGTTGAATAGCACTGTCCTATGGTAACATCTGTAGCACTCAATCATAACTCTAACTTCAACAATTCTACAACTAACAATCTTAACTAAAGTTCTTCCTCAAATGTTTTACTCATTTTTACTTCTCTCTTCTCTATACTTCTCTTCTCTCTAAAAAAAAGTATTCCTATTCTGCACTTACTGTATGTATTTAGCACTTTAGTATTCAGGCCATTAGGCACTTTGCTTGATTGAATGATATATTGACATGGTAGAGACAAGACAAGATGCTGTAACTATTCTGATATAATATTGGTTGCTCACAATTGCTGTGTATGACCTGTCCAACTATTGACAAATATAAATGCGTCTGCCAAATGCCGTGAATGTAAATGTTTTGGTTTGAATACTGCCAGTAGTACGTTAAGTCAAAAAACAATTATCTTAAGATATGCCACTGTGTAAATGTGCCCCGAACACAGCACCTTCAGGTTTGCTTAAGATGTCATATAGGTATTATATACCCGTATGCAGTATAAGTCATCAAAATGTTAAGGTGCATTTATAGGCTGAGCAGAGAAGGAATTATTTAAGGCCTGTGTTGAGTGCTCAGAACCTATATCATCTCCCTGGAGTGTTAATCACATAATTTAATGATGAAAAAAGCCCCTGTTTACTTAATAGGGTTTTTAAGTGAGCCAAAAGCTCTTTATCCTGTTAAACACAATCATTTACATTCACATTTACTTTCACATTTTAAGCATTTAGCTAACGATCTTATCCAACGTCACTTAGATTAGGTTTTCAAGGACATTTGTGAGGACACATGGTTATCTTTGCAGGAACCCTATGGCTTTTAATTTAAATAATGGCTTCCCTACCCACAGCCTGATAGCGATTGTATACCTTCTTGATGCTAAGGTTATCACAAAATGCAAAGGATTTCACGGCCATTTAAACATCACTGTGCGTACTTCAAACATATTTGACCCAGAGGTGAAAGTCAAATGAGCTTGAGTATACAGTGTATCTCACTCTGCTAGCACCTGCAAGTGGAATTTCTTGTATAATCAAGTTTTATGTGTTTGTCAGAGGTTGTCGTATGATTTAGGGTAAAATGAAAGAAACACGTTTGGGAGTTATAGTTGCAAATATTTTATCAGATACTGTAGGTGTTTAGAAGCTTAGGGATCATGATTTGCATTTCAAGAGTATCTGGCAACACAATTGTGTAGATATCCACAATGGCTGTTCTCCATATGCCATCCTATAATGTATAGTAGACTGATCATTTCAGAATTCAGAATTATAGAACACAACATAACCATTACTGATAGTGAAACATAAGTATTTTCATTACAAATGTCTTTACAATGGCATTCAACACACACATGATCAAATATAAGCCTAGTTAAAACAAGAATTAACTGTGGATGAGAAGGCAGCTTACATATACTGTACTGTACATCATAAGTTCTTAGTATGCACTTTTAGCTACCCTATACATACTACTTCAGCCAATAGCACTCCTTCTCATATTTGCTACTATTGTGGTGCTCTTGGGCAAGGCACATAGAACATGCTAATCTGTCAACAGTGAAGAATGGCGGGGGCGCTCCCAGGTGTGTATAGGTAACTGTGTGAATGCAAAGCAGGGGAATTCTTTAAAAGAGCAAGCATGCTCAGCAAATCATGCCAGGATATCTAAGAAATTATAAATAGATGCTACAGAGGAAGCTAATGTAGCAAAACTCTCTGTCATCTATCTTGCATAAGTGCTGCTGCAGCCACTTTAAACAACTACCAGTTCAGAATAAATAATATTAAAGAAAGAAGTGCAATATCTCAACAGTGATCAATGTTATGATGGGACCTTTACATATAGGATATTCAATTATACATTTGTATGCTTAACATGAGCATGATATGCCTAATGGCTACAACAATGACTTCAGGGTGTCTGGCCTGTAAGTAGTATGTCTACTGTACTGTAAGTAATCCAGCGATACTTACAACTGAAGGACTCACAACTCACTGCTTTACTGCATCCCCGGTGCTGCCTATTGGAATACACATGACTTTCAGATGACTTTCACCAGATAGCTCCTTCTGATGAAACACAAAAGTATAATGTACATGTTACAATAATCCCCTTAGGTGGGGACATTCAGCACCACAAACATAAAGCAAACTCAAACCAGAAAGGATCCTTCCATATAAAATGCATACATCCATTTATGGAGAGACCCATTTTAAAAAAGCAGATGAAAAATGACTTCTACTATAGCTCTACCATAAAACAAAATGGTAATGTCCTTCACTTTAGCTATAGCAATTGCATTCAAACTAAAGACACTTTTCCCCAACTTTGTAAAATGTCATACGATGGCAATGAATAAAACTTTTTAAGTTGCTCCGTAGTTACTCCAGTGGGTGTTTTTGTAGGTTAAGTGGCACATAATGCTGTCAGTACTGGGCTAGAGACATAAGAGCCTATTCTGTGCCCCAAATCTCCTTACCCCAAATGGCCTCTCAATCGATTTGATCACGCACACATTAGAAAGTCACTTCTGGTGGGAGCGGCGGTGCAGTTTGTCATACGCATTACCCTAGATTCAGATTAGTCTAATAGCCTTTTTGCTCCCTGCCTTCCAATTCTTCTTTCTCCTCTAATTACCCATCCTGCCCCTCTCTGTCTCTCGCTTTCCCCTCCCTATAGGCCTGGTCTGTCACTCTCTCGCTTTGTCTCATACACACTTCCTCTTCCTTTGCCTGTCTTCCGCTCTCCTACTCTCTTTCACTTTCATTGTATTTTACTGACTCTCTCTCTCTCTCTTTCCATCATTGTGTTATAGAGATGGATGGAGGGGATATCAGGGACTCTGTGTGGAGGGCTATGCTGATTGGTTGAATCAAGGCAGGTCATTTACTCACCAGCCAACCCATCCATCCATAACTACACACACACACACACACACACACACACACACACCTGCGCACACATTCCGTACACAGCTACTGCCAAATTACCTCCATCTCCCTCAATATGTTATTTGACTTATGGGAAATCTGGGCTGAATTTTCATATTCAATGTCGCTAAGAGGGATCTTTTCTATTAGGACGTTTTTCACACACACACACACACACACACACACACACACACACACACACACACTGGAAGCACAAACTCATAAAGGCAGACAACAAACACACAACCTAAACAAACACAAACAGGCAAGCACTGTTTAAGACATATTGTACACTGGCAGACACGTAGCCAATACCCAAAGCTCCAGACACCTCATTACTGGTGTGCTATGATTTCAACACTGAGGTGTTGTGAATAAATGTACCCCCCGCCCACCCCACCCCCTTCCCAACCTAGCCCCACAAAGTTTCCCTGTTTGTCGACTTCATTCCCTGTGGGGCGACTATTAATGACATCACACTCCGGGTTCGTACCTCGGGGAACGATTGGTGTCAATCTCCTAGTAACTGAATAATGGTGCCGTCTCATTGGTCTAGCTGCCTGCAGGTCGAATTACCGCGCAGCGAGAAGCCATTTTGTACCCAGGCAGCCTCTGCGCCGGGCTAGAAAACCCCAAACAGGTTATTTTACGCCCAACATGATGGCATGATTATGGCTAAGGCTTTATAGCTCCAGCAGGCTAGGAAGTGACTGCAGGAGAGATATAGAGAGAGGCCGTGTTGGGGAAGGAAGGACATGAAGGACAGACTTAATAGTCTCTTAGTAAAGGTGATGCAGAACAAACAGCGCCTCGAGGAAAGGTGTATGCACTTTCCAGCTCCGTCTCATCTCCATTGTTGACAGATGTGCGTGCCAGATCACAATACAGCATGTAAATGCTAATGGAGGAGGCACGGCTGAATCAGTGGAGAAAATGCGATTACAGCTGCAATCATAACTCAGATTAGCCTTCCTGTGTTCGCCTCTCCTCTGTGTTCAACACGGGAATCAATCTCCATCACATTCTCCGCTCCCAACTCACACGGCCCGCACGTGGAGCACAAATATTATTCTCTGCGGCAGAGCACGCAACATTGTACTGAGCGAGGACGACGGCTCTTTAATAAATAACGCCGACTATTATGATCATAAATAGTGAAGGGGCTTGAGGCTGTTTGTAAGGGGGAAGGATGATACACGAATCCATTCAGCACATTTCTGCCGTGGGCTTGTATCTGCGCGAAGCGGGCGGGGGATCAAAGGGTTCCTGACAATAGAGGAGCCGATGCAGCGCGTGGCGATGACAGCCATCACTGGTGGTAGTGGTGCACTCAGCATTACTGCCTGACTAGAGACCTGACTAACCATTCTGGAACAGCACATTCAGCCTCTCTCCCCGCCTCTATCTCCTTATTAATGATGACGGTGGGATATTCCTCAGCGCAACAGAAGCTCATTAAAGCATAGGTCAAGCGATGACGGGATAGGCCGGGACTGCGTTTGTGTGCTTTCGAAAAGCACGCACAACGTTCCCATGCTCTAGCCTGCGCTCAAGTTGTCCTGTAGGTTGGTCCCTTCTGGACCCCAGTTTGATTAAACTAAGTGACTTAATATGGTGTAGCATAAACTCCTGCATGGTTAATGCATTAAGCTTAAAGCACCAGGCTGGCTTTAGAATTGGATCACTGTGTGTGTGCGTGTGCGTGCATGTGCGTGTGTATGCGTGTGCGTGCGTGCACAGTAGCTCAGTGCTCCAGGAGAAAAGAGCTGATGTACTCTACTTCTTGATCATTCAAATTAATTTGGAGTCGGGCTGAGAAACAGTATTCCATCAAATGGTTTGTAAATCACACTCACACTCAAACGCACGTACATGGAACAGACACACACACACACACACACACACACACACTCATAGGCAACATATGCACACATCAACGCATATATACCTTCAGTGACATGCATATTCATAGGCACACACACACACACACGTTACACTTGGTTGAAGCCAATGTACAAAATGAGCGAATCCCATTTTCACTTAGCATTCGTTCTCATTCCGAATGATCCCCATAAAGTCACAGCCTAACGGAGTGCAGAAGATGTGGCCCGTCAAGGCGTTTACGGTTGTCTCCTCGATCGCTCAGGACCACAATGGTCTTTTTTATGACCCCATAACCCCCCTCTGCTTGGGAGCTAACAAGGTCCTTATGTTTATTCGACTCAACTTACTTTATCTCACGGGAACCTAAAGGAGCTGCCAAACTGTCCCAGCAGAAACCAACCCTTTGTCTCACTTGAACTTAAAGCCCTGCAGGACTTGAAAAGTTTCACTGTTACAAAGTCAGTTGATTATCAGTGGAACAACGTTGACATTTTGTCTCAAAGGTATTTGTGTGACTCGATTTGTGTGAATTCCCCTTGTGGTCAAAAACATAATTACAAGCACAGATTAAGTGCTTGCGCAAAACATAAACAGCATGCATTGTTAATTGCACGCTGGAAAAAAACATTTAAAACGAAATTTGTATTCATACAGTGCTCAAGGATAATGTGATAAAGTTGAGTGTCCTATTCTATCTCTTCCCTTGACGCTTACGATGCCTGTGTAGTGGGAAGGGAGAACAAACACATGACTTCCTCTCCCAATGTGGCTTAGCGCCTCCATGAGCTGCCGGGTTTGCCTTCCATGGCAGTGGTGATGAGCCGCAACGTGGATCAGGTGTGCCTCGTCACCAGGTGCCAGAAGTGGCCCGTTCCAGGTCCTTCCTCTGGCCAGGGTGTCCGTGATCCTGGTGGGTCAGGAGAGACGACCCAGGCTCCACCATCACAACACATACTGCCCTAAACTGTATAATAAAGTGATATACTGTAACCCAGAGGTCTTCAACCATGGGTACGGGACCCCTAGAGGTTCCTCAGAGGTACTGCAGGGGGTCCTACAAATTATTTGATACCAAACTAATTTTCTTCCAAAATTGAAAATGTTAGAAAATCTACCTATCTATCATTACTGTAACATAAATGCAACCTGTATTTGTTTTAGTGGCCAACTTTTATATATAGCACTGTAGGCCACAATACAAATTTTTGTTGGCCCGGTAAATACTGTACATACAGTGCATCCGGAAAGTATTCACAGTGCTTCACTTTTTCCACATTTTGTTATGTTACAGCCTTATTCCGAAATGGAATATACTCAAGTCTTTTTGAGTATACAAGCTTGGCACACCTACTTTTGGACAGTTCCTCCCATTCTTCTTTGCAGGACCTCTCAAGCTCCATCAGGTTGGACGGGGAGCATCATTTTCAGATCTCTCCAGAGATGTTCAATCGGGTTCAAGTCTGGGCTCTGGCTGGGCCACTCAAAGACTTTCACAGAGTTGTCCCGAACCCACTCAATTTGTGTTTTTGGCTGTGTGCTTAGGGTCGTTGTCCTGTTGAAAGATGAACCTTCTCCCCAGTTATTTGGTCTTGAGGTTTTGATTAAGGATGTCTCTGTACATTGCTGCATTCATCTATCCCTCAATCCTGACTAGTCTCCCAGTTCTTGCCGCTGAAAAACATTGCCACAGCATGATGCTGCCACCAACATGCGTCACTGTAGGGATGGTAAATGGTAAATGGACTGCATTTATATAGCACTTTTATAACCTTCCGGCCACTCAAAGCGCTGTACAGTATTGCCTCACACGCACGCATTCACACACACATTCATACACTGATGGCGATTGCTGCCATGCAAGGCGCGACTAACCACCGAGAGCAGTTAGGGGTTAAGCATCTTGCTCAAGGATGCTTACAGGTAGGTCAACACCAGAGTTCAACCCCAACACCCAGACCACTAGACCATCCTGCCCCCTACCTCCTGGTGGTATTGACCAGGTGATCAGCAGTGCCTGGTTGGCATTCAGGCCAAAGTGTTCAATCTTTGTTTCATCAGACCATATCATTTTCTTTCTCATTGACTGAGTCCTTCAGGTGCCGTTTTGCAAACTCCAGGCGGGCTATCATGTGTATTTTACTGAGGAGTGGCTTCTGTCTGGCCACTCTACCATACAGGCCTGATTGGTAGAGTGCTGCAGAAATGGTTGTCCTTCTGGAAGGTTCTCCTCTCTCCACAGAGCAATCCTGGAGCTCTGTCAGAGTGACCATGGAGTTCTTGGTCACATCTCTGACTAAAGCCCTTCTGCCCCCGCTCAGTTTGGCCAGGGGCCAGCTCTAGGAAGAGCCTGGTGGTTCCAAACTTCTTCCATTTACGGATGATGGAGGCCACTGTGCTCTTTGGGACCTTAAATGCTGCAGAAATCTTTCTGTGCCTCGATACAATCCTGTCTCGGAGGTCTACAGAAAATTCCTTGGACTACATGGCTTGGTTTGTGCTCTGACATTCACTGTCAACTGTGGTACCTTATATAGAAGGTGTGTGCGAAATCTTGTCCAATCAACTGAATTTGCTACAGGTGGACTTCAATCAAGTAGAAAAATGGAAAAGGCTGTGAATACTTATGTATATGTGATTTTTATATAAATGAACAAACATTTCAATTTTTTTTCACTTTGTTATTATAGGGTATTGTGTGTAGAATTTTGAGGGAAAAAAATATTTTAATCCATTTTGGAATAAGGCTGTAAAATGTGAAGCGCTGTGAATACTTTCCGGATACACTGTATATTATATGATGTGTGATATTGTTATTTACTAGCTACTAACTACCCAAAAAACTACCATAGAAATATACAACATTGTATTGCAAATTATTGTAAACAGCAGATGTGACAGTTATGTCATGTATTTTAAAGTATTTTAGAGTATACAACAATAGCATATAACAATACAGTGTTGTCATATTTTAATTGAAAATAAATGTGTTAAAATGATGACAAAGGATGATATATTAATGAAAACCAGACAGCAGTTAGAATACATTAATATTTACCTATCATGTCCGTGGTTATTAACCAGGAAAATAGTGCTGTGTTCAAACCACAGCCACTCATGTGGTAGGAAGCAATAGCCCATATCTTCATAGGTATTGCTTGGTTTCTCTGAGACAACATGGCTGTTATGCTTAGATAACCATAGTCATTAACTAGGCTAAGTACATAGACCACTGCTTCACAGCTGCATTACTGTAAGTGGCTGGTTGTATATGCATAATGTACGTGCATGTGTGTGTGTGTGTGTGTGTGTGTGTGTGTGTGTGTGAAGCATACATTATGTGAGAATGTTGGATTGTGTCTACACTTTTGTGTGTATTCACAATTTGGTGTGTGTGTGTGTGTGTGTGTGTGTGTGTGTGTGTGTGTGTGTGAGTGTGTGTGTGTGCGTGTGTGTAGCTTACATGTGAGAATGTTTGTGTCTACACCTTTGTGTGTTTTCACAATTTGGTGTGTGTGTGTGTGTGTGTGTGTGTGTGTGTGTGTGTGCATTTGTGTGTGTGTGTGTGTGTGTGTGTGTGTGTTGCGCGCATGTGTGTGTGTAGCATACATTATGTGAGAATGTTTGTGTCTACACCTTTGTGTGTTTTCACAATTTGGTGTGTGTGTGTGTGTGTGTGTGTGTGTGTG
>JAODUE010060536.1:0-16735 GCA_027564755.1 Amblyopsis hoosieri | reverse complement strand
TGTGTGTGTGTGTGTGTGTGTGTGTGTGTGTGTGTGTGTGTGTGTGTGTGTGTGTGCGTGCGTGTGTGCGTGTGTGTTGACAGATGAGAGGGATTGCGTCATAGTCCAGTAAAGCTGGGTGTTTATTGGGGCCAAATGGCCCACCGCGTACACATTACAGCACCCTGCTCAGATGAACACCACACCACGCCACGTGGTTATGCTAACTGGCTCTAAATATCAGGCAGGTCTAGCAACCACAGCACCAGATTAAAGTTTTCTCCTACAGTGCTTTGCTCCATGGACACTATATGCTGGAAGACATTCCTCTGATCCTCATTTTAGAGGATGGAACACTGAGACAACTCGGGTTGCGTTATAGCCTCAGGGCATGTTAAAGCTGCTCTTAAACACAAAGGGTCCTGACGCAAAGCCCTGCACCAGGCAAAGGGATTGCCATGATAGATCACCCTCTGGTGGTCAGAAAATACATTGCATGTCCTTGGTAAAATATTAGCAAGGACAGGGTAAAGGCTACAGTTTACAGTGTACAGTACAGTATAGTACAGTAACGTCAGAGCCAAAAACTAAAATAATATTTATTACTTTAAAAATGTGTTTGGAATGTCAGTACTTTGTATACCAGTGCATAACACTGTGCCTATTACACTAGTCACATGCACACAAAAACTGGTTATATCCTTGACGCCGATTGAGACGTATTTACATCACACCACGTCCAGCCAGACTGCAGCCGAGATAGCCTATGTATTCCCCCAATACTGGTTTGTGCATGTTCAGTGCATACGTAGGAACCTTTTGCATGCACTAGTTTTCCTAGGACCGGTCGAGTAGGAAATATATAGGGTACGAAGCTTTTTGTTTTAGATTTCATGTGCATATTGAGGCTGCAAATTTGTCAAATTGTGCAATAGGAGTTAAGCTGTGCTAAAATAAAACATATGTACCAGCTTATTGTTTGCTTCTATAGCTAACATATTGGAATCAACCTCATGTGAGTAATATTTTTTACGTTATTTGACGATTTCTGTTGGTCGCGACTTAGCTACATCCATCCAGAATGGCTACATTTGGTCATAATGGCTGCATATAAATACATAAATTAGAGTATTGTTCAGGCATCAAGGGGTTAAACACACCATGTGAAAACACCACATAAGGATGCATAGTGCATACTTCGACTTAAACATCCTACCTACATGCAAACACTTCTAGACATGCTTTACAGCCTTCACTGGTGGATGCTCACGTATGTCTGTTCAGATGGACACGGTCTCTATCTCTTCCATACACACACACACACACACACACACACACACACACACACACATCTGGGCCATAAATATGATGCATGTCATGTTTAATTGTTCTAACAGGCAATAATGAGAGCATTGAGGGTCACCGAGGCGGTTAGAGTGTTGTAAGTGCTCCTCCGAGGGGGAATGCAGATCAATCTGGTAACCTTAATTTCAGATTTAAGGCCAATTCAGCCTAGTGAGAGTTATTCACAGATGGGAGACTGGATTGTAATAGGACATATATTTGTCAGCCACTGTTTAGCCCACTAAAAATGGAGTTTGGTTGTAAGAGTGGGCAATTAATATGGCATTGGTTTATGGTCGAAAAGTCTTATTCAGACAATATTTAGATAATACCAGCAAGGCTCACTGGTATAGGAGTTAAACTAAGTTGTCAAAGGTCAAAAGGTTAAATTCCCATCAACCACTCCAACACTCATGTGAAGGAAGCAAGATCTGCCAAACACAACTGTTATATAAACACTGCTTCTCAATGAGATCACTAAATGTGTGCTATAAATCATCCCCAACAGCAAGTACAGTATTTTGAATTTCCATGAAACGGCACAGGAGCAGATCTGGGACAGGGATAACTGTGCCATTAAGATAGTGTGCGGCCTTAAATGGAACAAGCAATGTCATGAATATAATCTAAAAATATGTATAATCTACATAGGAGGCGATTACCTGGCGTGGGCCACTTAGACACATCTATTAAGAGCATACTTCCCACTAGAGCACCCCCCAGACACTCTGGACCAGGGAAACTGCCTGTGGTGTCACAGACTTCTGAAAACCAAGAGATGAAAATCCCTTGCTATTAAAGACTCTCTTCCTCCTCCAAATCCAATCTGTCCATGCCAGCATGGACAGATTTCTCCTCTATTCAGTCCCCCCTTCCCCCCCCCCATCCCTCCTATTACTTCATCCATCTATCTATCCTTCTATCATCACTTCTCTCATCTCCTTCTGTCACCCTCAGTTCTGCAGCCGTCCGGGCCAACATCAATACGTCTGTATGGTGCTAACATATGTGTCAACATGTCTAGGGCCGCGTGTGCGCATACGTGCGCGTGTGTGCTTGCAGGGGGCTGCGTGCGTGAAAGAGAGCTCAATTTCTTCTCTGTCTCCTTGAGCAGTGTTCTGTGTAAATCATGAATTAGTCATTAGTGCAATTAGGCATACAAAGTGCAGATGCTAAATCCGTCTAGGATAATACTGTAGTTGCACTGCAGAATGCTGGAAAATGAATTGTTTCTATTAACAAAGAAGAAATGGTCAGTCAATGCAACAATACAAACATTTATATCCTGTAATATGTAACATTAAGCTAGACACACTTCTTGAGCCCCGCACTTAATCCAAAATAATTGGTCTAATATATTCCTCTGGCAGAAAGAAGCTACAGTACTTGTGTTTATTTCCCCTCTCTCCTTTGTTTTGCTATATAGTGAATGAAATAATACCTGCCTGAGATAACAGTTGGCTGCATTTGTAATTCTAATGGCGTGTGTATTCCTCGGTGCATGCGAGGAGGTCAGCGCTGGAACAGAGCAGATGGTGCCAAAACGATTGTGCTGTTTATCTTTGTGTACAGACTCTAATACCAACGTTATACAGTGTGCATAGTTCTGAGTGTCTCTCCTGCCTGCCTGCCTGTCTCTGTGTACGTACATATCTATCTATCTGTAACAGATAAATATACAGCAAGCAGCAGGTCTGTCTGTGTGTGGAGCGGTGCTAGTGAGAATACCGTCTCCTCCGCCCAATGCAAACAGTTCACAAAGCCCTGGAGGGCTTGGGGAGGGGGAAAGGGGGAGGGAGGGAGGGACGAGAGGAGGCGAAGAGGAGCGAGCCAGAAAAAGGCGTGTGTCTGACACTGGAGCGATGGAGATGGAAGGGAAATGAACGAGTGAGTGGAGGAAATGCTTAAGTCAGTGTGACTGGGGGCGATAAGAGAATAAAAGGCGATGACAGCAGAGGAAGAACGGTTCCCGTGTTCTGTGTGTGTGTGTGCGTGCGTGCTTAACACTTCCAGGGTGCTGGAGATCGTCCTATAGGGTGATGTGTTACACCTGCCCATAGCAGGGTCTTCCACTGCTCCTTCACTTTGGCAGTCTTACACTAACCTAACCAGGGGCAGCATCAACAATATCAAATGCACATGATTGTGTGTGTGTGTGTGTGTGTGTGTGTGCGTGCGTGCGTCCTAGGGAGACACATGAACACTTTGATTACATTGCAGTAAAGGCAAGCGTAACAGCCACTGTGATTCGATAAAGGCTATGAAGGCAAGGACGAGCTCTCTTGGGACGATCTATTCTATGCAATTACACAGAGAGTCAATAAGCATAACGGGGCCTGCCCGCCGGCCCTTTTAATCCGAGACGTCTCGTATTCTGGATGATATTCTCAATAGGCCTGTCCCGTTCCACCGTGGACACTCACGTCATTCTTCACGCAATTTCCCCAGCCGTCATTCAATCGCCTCACTTATATAGTATATAAAACTAATGCCTGAGGACTGATGGGCTCCAATGAGGTGGAGACTCTTCAACCCCACGTTTCCATGGCAACACCTAACATTAGGCGGCTCGATGTAGCTCGGGGTTGCTCGTCTGGTTGCGAAGCAGCTGATTGATCTCATGGTTCGCGGAGGACAAGAGCACATCTGACATGTCTCGCACAGTGGGTGTACACACACACACACACGCACACACACGTGCACACACACACACACACACGCATTTACACACACACACGTGCACACACATGCAAATACACGAGCACAGAAACATGCATTGGTGAGATAAGAGCAGGCCCACAGCATAATGCACCACGCAGGGCCACATCTTCAATGGGGGAGGAAAGGCTCTCAAGGCAAAGCGGTGGCTCTAGAGAAGGGTACATGGCTTCACACTGATCTCACTGCACATCAGGAGCCGTACCTCTGGAGCTCTCATCTTCGCCATCGCACGTAAGATCTCATAAGCGCATGTAGTTTTCAGCTTCAAAAATACATTGCAGTGTAGCGACTAGTTACATTCAAATTTGACTTTGCCAAAGCTATTGCGGTCAATATATGTGTTAAATATTACTCACATGAACGACCAGACGAGTGGAAATTCATATGATTTCTTCTATAACGTGTGAACAGTGAACAGCTCTCTGAGGAGGAAAACAAAAAAGTCCTGCTCCTGTTTGTGGTCTCCATTATTCACACACTTTTTCACAACCGTCATGACTTTCATCTGTCATAACGCTGACTGCAACTGCAGCAGCTGGGAGATAATGTCCCACATGGATGTGTGTGTGTGTGAGCGTGTGTGTCTTATGTTGTATGTTTGTTTATTGGTCTCCCATGTGGTTCCAGCCTCCAAAGCCCCCCCTTCCGTGACCGGTTTGGCCTTTAAATGTTACCTGCCAACCCTGCTGTGTCCTGCGTGTACATTTATCTTCTGTCAGTGTGTATTTGCCAAAGGGTGGTGGTGGGGGGGGGTACCTTTTCCCACAGGGCTAAACCCCACCAGCCCTGCATCTCTCTCTCTCTCTCTCTCTCGCTCAATTAATTCTACTCAGGCAGCCAGGGGTGGACGGCTCAGGGGTCTTGGTGTGGTCACTTCCATTTCCAGTGTTTTCCATCTCGTCTCATGTCCCCCGCCACCCTGCCCCCTGCTCTACCTGACCGGTCCTTACAGCTGCCTGCCCTCTGATTTTCCCAGGTGGTTGAATGGACGGAGGAAGAGGAAAGAGGGGGGAGGGGTTTGTTAGGACTATAGGGATTTTGGGAAGGTGCCAGTAAACAGGGGTCACGGTGCAGATGGGACAGTGAGTTATTGCAACAGCAGCTCTAATTAACGTGAGGCTGATTGTGCTGGGAGCCGCTTGGCGTTGCACGGCTCCTTGTCGGTGTTAAAGTGTGTGCGCGTGTGTGTGTTCATGGGACATGTGTGTGACCGAGAGAGAGAGAGAGAGAGAGAGAGAGAGAGAGAGAGAGAGAGAGAGAGAGAGACGTGTGCGTCCAAGCCCATGGCCATTTTTGTAATGGCTCCATCTGTTAGCATAGCCACAGACAGCTGGGCAACAGTGTACACACACTCACGCACACACACACACACAGAGGAAGGGAAATAAGCCAGTAAACAGGAGAAAAGAGGTGGTGGCACCTTGGTCACTGAGTGTGAGCAGATAAAGTGAGATAGCGAGGGAGCAGGAGAGAGAAGTCTCTGATAGGGTATTGACAGGGTTAATCCCTCCATAAAGACTCTCCATTGATCCACTAACGCAGGTAAGGTAACCAGAGAGCTAACACAACCAATATTATAGTCTCTGACACACACTCACACACATTGGCACGCAATCAACATGGCAGAAGATGGCTTCTGTGGAAGCTACAGAGAATTTCCCTGCGTTCCACTGACCTATATGCATACCCACAGAGGACACCACTGGGATCTCTTTCTCTCTCCCTCTCTCTCTCTCTCTCTCTGTCTCTCTCTCTCTCTCTCTCTCTCTCTGGTTACAGAATATCAGTGTTTGACTGTGTGTGTTTGTTTGTACCATTTTCTAAAAAATAATTTGAGATGAATGTTGAAAACAATGTGAAACAGTGTGCATTCATGTTTGTGAATCAGTAATGTTGTAACAGTGAGCTGTAAGAACAAGACAGCCATTGCTGTCTGTAAACGAAGAGCTTAGGGACAATTCACAAGCCCAACTTTACAAAACCTATCGCACACCATACAGCCATCTCAGCGCTATTTTCCACATTGGGGAGAGTTGAGAATTAGCAACCATGCTGTTCCTCTTATCTAGTCAGTGGGTCACCTTTATCGAGTTTATTCCGGATGGCTTAGGGGTGCACACACCTCACCTTCATTTTCATTCCTTTAATGAGGAAATTAGAAGATAAGGAGAAATAAATACGGACTGTTTGTATTCATGAGGCGCGAGCTGCTGTTGAGCATGCATAACCGCATTAGGCTCACACTGTCACTGATTCACAGAATAACTGCTAAAATTACTAAAATGGTGCCAAACAACCGTCGAGGCAAATGAGGCTCAGTGTGTCCGATAAAGATTTAAATGTCAGGTGATGGAAACCACTCCCAGAGCTGCCGGCTGGATCTCTCCAGGGTGGCAGACAGCACAGATAAAGCACCGTTGATTCTGTGCCATATCACCGAGGCGAAGGAGCCCACCATTCTCCCCTATTTGGATCAGAATATGGGACGCTTTGCGGAACTATATCTAGAGCTCATATTAACTGCCAAGCACACAGTGTGGGGCTAAACACAGGCAGGCAGGCAGACAGACAGACAGACAGACAGACAGACAGACAGACAAAGGAACATAGACAGGGATAGAGCAGATTCTTGGCTCCGGTGTGATGCCAAAATATTAAAAACACTTCCAAACAAGGAGGGGAGGTTGATACCCAGAGAACATGGGTAGCAGGTGAAGGGTGAGAATCTGGTATCTCTCACTGCTAGAGATTATCATTGCCTCTATATTACTTAACGGTATTGCTGATGCATGTACAGTTTGTATTGGCAACGGACTATTGCCGGAGTTGGATTGACATGCATTCTGACCAATCAGAAAGCCGGGATTTTGCTATGCGCCACAGTTTGTCGGATAAATACAAATCACATTAACTGGAATCAAATTGGTTAACGTAAATTTGCATTGGTTTTGCAAATGTCAAAAGGATGTTGTAATGAGACATGTAGACAACATAGACAGCAGATATCCTACTTAAACAGACTTGATTACTGCAACTCTCTTCTCTCTGGCATCACAACCAAATTCATCAATCGCCTCCAACTAAAGAGCTGAGCTGCTAGAATGCTCACAAACACAAGGACAACAGATCACATCACTCCAATTCAGTTTTCAACTTTATTGGCTTCCTGTACAATTCCATATAGAATTCAAGACGCTCCTCCTCACATACAAGGCCCTTCACAACCTGGCTCCCTCCTGCCTCTCTGACCTTCTCCTGGCATATACTCCTTCCCGATATCTTCGTTTCTCCTCTACAGGTCTTCTCGTCACCCCCCATATTCCTCCTCTCCACCATGGGGCCTCGGGCCTTCAGATGCTCTGCCCCCAGACTCTGGAACGACCTTCCCCTGCACATACGACATTACAATTCGCTAAACTCCTCAAAATCTCTTCAAAATTGGCTAGGACATTTAAGTTAACTATTTGTTCCACTGTCAGTTGACTTTCTTGACTTACAAGCATGTATTATTGTTTTATTTTATTTTTTGTATATATTTTCCAAATCTTTTTGGTTTAAACGTGTCTTGTTTCTATAATGTTTATTCCTGCCTTGGTCAAATGTTTATTACTATAGAATATGTCTTAGTAAATCTAAATGTAAAATTAAACGACTGTATTTATCTTAACAGTAGGATTAACTATCACTACTCCTGAGTAGTGATAGTAGTGATTTTCTTGATAGGCAAGTTTGCCTTGAGGATGTATGACCCAGCAATAGCTAAACTTTTTTGTGTTATTTTTTAATGAAATACCAGTACTTGATTTAAATGAGAAACTGAAGCCTTCAGGTGTAGCGAAATCCTGCTGTTTTCCGATTTGTTCCATTCCTGATAATGACAATACAATATGTTCGATTTGTGGATGTTATAGTCAGCTATCAACACAGAACCCGCCCCTGGCCATGGATAACTCGCTTCTGGTGAAAGGTCCATTGTGGTTGTACGTGTCAGCTGTACAGGGGAGCATGGCTTTTAAATCATCCTTTTCTCATAGGGAGATTGAGGTTCCGGAGGGAGGAAGTTACAATATGCTGTATAGAGAGAGCTTAAAAATACATTATAGAAACAGAAATGCATACAACATTGTTATATGTACAATCATTCTTTTACATATTAAATGTGCAGTTTATTCCATTTTAAATCTCATCCATATAGAAAGCAGCTCCTAAGGGTCCAGTGATGCAGTGGTGTGAATGTCACATGCAGGCATTAGAAAACACACAGACCATTATGTGAGACTCTATCACATAATGGTCACGCACACGCACACGCGCATACACACACACACACACACATTCATCCAATTACTATGAAACAGACTATTATATAGGAACCTATAATGCGTCCATTGAAAACAATGTATCTATAGAGCCCAATCACAATGAATTGCTGCTTTCTGAGCATTCACCCCGGTTCACTTCAAACGCTGAACCAGTTCCTCCCTTGTACCGCTAGCGCGCCCCAAATAAATAGGCTAATAGATGTGCCTGTACCGAAGAGAGACAGGCACCACTGTGAAACACTGAGTCATTCTTTCAAATGAACCCCTTGTTAATCTGTGCACATTATACACACACCCTCACACACACACACACACACACCCACACATGCACAAGCACATACACAACCAAAAACACGGCACACATTCAGGTTCAATCACATTCATCGCAGGCATGGAGAATGAAAACGCATTCGTAATAAATCCGCTACAGTAGGTGCTGAAACGCTTGAGGTTCCTGAGAATGCCGTCTCCTTCTTACGCGGCCAGCATTCTACCTGTCACCCCTAGCAACGCCGGTAGCTTGGCAACTTCTCAAATTGAGCTCAGTCATCACCACAGCGACAGCGGCGTGGACAGACGAACACGGTTCAGCAGGTCACCTGCTGTACAATTGTCTTTTTTTGTCGGCCATTTACCAGGGAACTAGACATTAAAGGGAAAACAATTGGCAGTAACCGTAGGCAACCTACCCGCGTCCTCATCGGTGACAGGAGACCCTCCATGTCTTCAGTGGCCTTGCGTCCTCTCAGCTGTCAGCGTGTAATATTCCAAGAGCGAATAGGGATCCTAGTAGAAATGCTGCCTCATTCTCAGTGTGAACATCACCCTTCACAAACACAGCTCTGGGTGTGCGTGTGTGTGTGTGCCTGTGTGTGTGTCCTCCTTGACACTATATGCTACCGCATGCGTGCGCACACACACACACACACACACACACACACACACATGCCCGTGCGAGCAAGGGCAGTGCCAAACTCCAACTGCCTCTTCTGCTGCAAATGCCGCGTCCCTCCTCTATAGAGCACTGTGGATTCTGCCTGCAGTGTGTCCATAGAGGTGTGTGCTCTCTCTCTCTCTCCCTCTCTCTCGCTCTACCTACTCACTCAACCACCTGCTGTATCTCTCACATTACCATTGAATGCCTTCTCCCTCTCTCTCTCTCTCTGTCTCTCTCTGTCTCTCTCTCTCTCCTTGCCCCTGCCTTCAGCTACATTTGTTCTCTTCTGGCAAATGATGGCAAGCACAGCTTTCATATGACTCCCCTCTGCCTAGCCCCCCCCACAGTTCTCTCTCTCTCTCTCTCTCTCTCTCTCTCTCTCTCTCTCTCTCTCTCTCTCTCTCTCTCTCTCTCTCGTCCGTGCAGCTATGGGGAACCAAAGTATTTGCGTCCATGAAATTAACAAAAAGAAAAAAAAGACTATTGTCCCTTCAGACAATAGTGGCTCTTAAGAGAATAGTGGGTAATCAGGTTGCTAGGCGTTTAAAAGACAGGACGTGGGTTATCCACCCTCAAATACACACACACACACACACACACCTCAGCTGGATCTAGCATATCTACATATAGAGACATATTTGTATATTTTTATTATATTATTATATTATTATGGAGGTTTTACCCCATGTGGCTCTTATTCACTAAGGGTCTCTGCATTGTTCCCTGTAATAGAGCTGCTATTAAAACGACTGAGAAATTATGTTTGGTCACACTAAGTATATTAAATGTTTCTGTTAAATGTGTGTGTGCATGTGTGTGTGTGTACATGTGTGTGTTTGTTTGCATGTGTGCAGCTATATGTTTTTGTGGATGAGTGGACATACTGTAACAGGGCAAATGGTCACCTCTGCTCCAAGCAACATCTCACCGTTGCCATGGAAACAGCGTTTGCCAACAGAATAGCTCTACATAGAACAATTCACAAAGTGAAAACATATAATGTAAATGAACACTTGATAAATAATTGAAATGGAAGTGTGTATTTCTATCAGCTACCGTGGATGTAGAGCATTGTGTTACATGTGATTGACCCCTGATCATAGGGTTCACAAGTAGCAGGTCTTTTTCTCTCACCTCGTTCAACACTGCCTCTGCTGTATGTCTCTCTTTTTTCATCTCTCTGTGTCAGTCATACGATGTAGCCTACATTCCTCACATTGACCCAGATTGCAGATGAAAAAGGCCTTCAATGACACCGACATTACCGCAGAGGATAAGCTAGCTCATTAGCTTTACATGCACATACGTGCGCAGGCACACACACACACACACACACACACACACACACACACACACACACACACACGAAAACACATCCACAATGATGTTGTGATGTTGTTATCCTGATAACCAGAGTGGAACTGTAGAACAGTCACTTGTTGCTGACATTCTGGCCACTGTGCTTAGAGAGGCTAACCTTTCAATTTGTATGCTGGTATAATAATATTATAGTGTTATAAAGATCAGATGTACTTCCCAAAATGTTGATACTTTGTGGAATGATCTCTATTTACATCTTAATGTTTGGCATGTCATGTGCATGCTGGTTTGCATTTGAGCACTGGTGGACAACGGCTGGGGAACTGATTCCTGCTGCTGGCAAGCGGGCAATTTACTGCAACAGCGCACAGCATTGATTGTAGGCATATGCACCAGGTCAATATGAACAACCTACATCTGGCACCACCATGCATGGCCAGCCTGTCCGCTCAGAAAACAGCCAACACTGTGTGAATATAATGTTTGAGAGTGCAACAACCAAAGTGCTATACCTGCTGTGCATGTTTGTAATCATTAAGCTTCATAATAAGCAATACTCACAGGACAATTCATATACCACTAGATTGAAGTGCAAATCGCTATAGAAAGAAAACAAAATTGGCAATTGACTTGGAATTTAACAGGTTTACAGTTTATGTATTTATTCAATATTTTGTTTATGTAATTATTTAATCCATGCTATTATTTTTCACACTGTGTTCAATTTGAAGTGCAGTATTTGTAAACAGGCATATAATTGTAGAGGCTCACATACTGTATGACCACAGATGTAGTTAATTACATTGTGAGGAAATTAACCTTCATTATCACACATTCATATTCACGATTTTCCTTTAATTAGGCTCAATAATTCCCTGGGGAAAGCATTCCGTGGTCCAGCACACAGCAGAACAGACATGGCGATAAGATATTGTTGTGTCTTACTGCCGGACTGAATGGTCCCATCACACAAACACACCACGCACACTCCTCACCCTAACACACAGCAGACTAACACTGGTGTCATGGTCACAGTAAACACACACTCACACATGGCCAGTACATCAACTCCCACTTTCTCACAGATGCTTACCGATGATGTGTAAATTGGATAAGAGCTATTTTATTGCTGCCGAGTTCTCGGCAGGGAAGACAGATCTCATTATACAGCTGACCTCTGACCCCGGCTAGCCTGAGACACATTGCAGTTTTCCATGTTGGCTCAATAAATCCAGAGATACGTGACCCCTAAAAACTCTAGGCTTTCATACGATAGTTTGCATTATGTTTGTCAAGTTGTGTTTGTCCATTTACTGTTTCACTACTTTTATTTACTCACCTTTTACTTAAATATTTTCATTATTCTCTTTAAATCATAAATGTGTTATCATAAATGTGTCTAGCGGGATGTGTGCATTTGTGTGTGTGTGTGTGTACAAATATACAGGATATACAGTATATTATTATTTTTTTTATTTTGGGGGGGAGGGAGGGCATAATGACATACAACTCCACCCATTCCCATAATACAGTACATTACTGCTGACAAAACATTAACCTGTCAGCAGCCCCCCCCCCCCTCCACACACACATACACACACACATGTAAACACATTGTTCCTCCCCCCAGACCATCCCAGTCATTATTAAACCATCACCAAGCCTAACAGAGAAAAGAGAGAATGGGTGGATGGTATAGGCGGTGTTAACCATTACAGTCAGACCATTTATTGCATAGTGCAATCTACTGCACGCTGCTACCCAGTAAAAATCCATCCCCACCCCCTCTGTCTCCCCACGACTACAATATGTGTTTCTCCTCCTCTCCTAACTCCCTCCCCCACACGCCGGCGTCTCAACCTTTATGCCTTCTCATTCCTGAATGTGCACTTGGGAGTGGTAGTGTGAGTGTAAATTTAGACACGGCATCGCATTGTGTGTGTGTGTGTGCGGGCCTTATGCGTTTGGGTGATTTGGATTTGTGGGCCTCAATATCAGCGTGTCTTTAGCGTGTCTCTTTCAAATTATAGTTTGAGAGAAGCACAAATCCATCTGAATGATTGTGCACGTCTTGTTTACACAACAGATGGGGTACCTACCGTCTGGCAAATGGAAGGTGATACACCCTGGCAACTGCGTGTTTCTGCTTTATGGTATACATTTTATTTGTATATATTTTTTGGTTATAATATGTATTCCCTACTTTATTGGTGTTGGGGTTGGTGACCAATTACCATAAACAAACTACATTGCTCATCTGTGCCACAAGCCACATGGTGGACCCTTGTGATAATAGTCATTTTCTCCCACTGTTTGCGTTTCCACTGTGAGCAGCAATTAGTCGGGAAAGAACATCTGTTAACCATTGCTAACCAACCTCCTACTTCACACGCAGAGGAATTAATTACAATGATTAGCAATTAAAGCACATCATGAGAAGAAAAGCTCATGTAAAACTCCTAGTAAAGGAAAGATGACTGGTTAGCATTCACCTATTTTGAGTAAACAAAGTAATTTCTATTATAAAGCTGAGCTCAAAAACCACACATTGCCTGCTGATCTGTAATGACTCCACTAAAGTCAGCTATTGCAAGCTAAATGTAAGATATGGAAGAATATCTCCTCGCATTTTGCTAGCTTACCGTTCTCTGTGCGTGTTATATAATAATATAAATAAAAATAATATGATACTTCTACACAGCCCTGGCTCCGTAAATTGGAACATAAACAAAGTGGCAAACACCACTCGTATCAACCAAGCTGTAGCACGACTACACATTGCTTCATGATGCATTTCGATGTGTGATCCGCCGCCGCGGAGAACCATGGAGCGATACTGTTTTGGTTTGAGCTCGAAGTTAGCAAGAATGACTGACATTTAAAATATTTGACAACTTCCAGACTCATGGTGTCTTTGAGTTTTATTACACCTGTTTGAGTATTACGATTAGTTTCAACGCCAACAAGTTTAAAAGTGCTTCAAATATTATATGCTATTTCTCACTGCTTGCCTTTACAGAGATTTCCATAACTCAGTATTACCTAAGTACTTAATATTGTATAAATTACTTATGTTTTTGTATTATGTATGCAGGTAGGTATGTCATTTCATATTTAAATGTCATTACATTGGCTGTAATGTAATTGTGTTAGAGTGACTGCTTTCAGATATTGTTTTGCTGTTGCATATTCTTCGCTGAAATCATCTCAAACACAACAGATAACAGAGGCTACACAGACAGCGTTAATGTAGGGACTTACTAAAATAGATTTACCTGAACAGGCAAGCAAAGTCACAGCGTTCAATCAGAAGAGGTTGTCAGCGGAATAGGTTGGGAGGAAAGAGAAAAAGACAGAAAGAGAGATAGAGAGTCGCATTCATCATTATTCACTGTGCGTGCCCAGGCCTGACTGAGAATAGAGGGACCTATATAAGTCAATGTGTGACCCTGTCAGAGTATTACAGCTAAATCAATGCCACTAGAGACGGAACTGCTGTTTGCTCTTATAGACCAGACTGGGACTCAACACAGCCAATAGCATCGATTTAGTTGGGGACAGATGACGTGTACCTGTTAGCAATCACATGCCAATGCAAAAGCAGATAAACTGAAGGTGCTGTAGTGGGTTATAAGTGCAATTTTAGGCTTCCTTGAAGAGGATGCAGTGTGGTTTTTTATCACAAGCACAAGATTTTCTATAACTTTGTGACTTTCCTTTTTTCCCCATGCATATCCGGATTATAGTGCTTACAGAGCCAGGAGAAGAAACCACTAAATTAATATTGACTCTGCAGCATGTATCTGAAGGATTAAACTTGTAAGACAGCTAGGTTAATTACTGTCTAAATCAATTAACCAGCTCATCTCCATCACATATTCAAATAGCTGCTCATGGAGATCATTGGTGACCTGTGATAAATTAGTAAGGAATTAGGTACTATGGGAGGTGAAGCCATGTGGTAGCGCACGGCACTCATGTAGACTGGAGAATGCTCGCTCGTTTGTGTAGCTTTTAATCTGCAGATCTCCATGCAGCTTCTTTGTGCTGAGGCTTAGGTTTTGCCATGATATACTGTACTTCATTGTGACAACTAACCCGCTCCCAGAGCAAAGGACCCTGTCCATGTTTGAGTGAGCTGGGCTGATTGTTGCTGGAGGGAAAGTGTCGGATATCCAATATAAAGTTCATTATTAAATAGCATACTCACCGAACATGAGAATACGTGCAAACTGCACATGGATAAGCATGCACACACACTCACATACACATACATGCATGCTGTTTATTGTAAATACATGTACATTTTGCCACCACAGAAATGCACACAGGTTAATAAATGTTATGTTTGTGTGTGTGTAATAGAGAGATAGAGAGAGAGAGAGAGAGAGAGAGAGAGAGAAAGAGAGAGATGAGATTTTATAGACCTTTATTTTCTACACATCAAACAACTACAACAGATTTTCATGTTCATTATCGCACAAAATAGAAAATAGAAAATCAATAATCACATAACCACACAGCACCTCTGTCCTAAGAGAAATGGCCTCCAAAGACCATCTTTCCCTCTATACACGAGCACAGTACTCCTCCATAAGACCAGGTCTTCATGGAGTCGGCCAAATCACCACTTAAACTATAGTATTTAAACTCCAGAGAGAGAGAGAGAGAGAGAGTGAGAGAGAGAGAGAGAGAGAGAGAGAGAGAGAGAGAGAGCGAGCGAGAGTGAGTACACACATACACACCACACACACACAAGCATGTACACAAACACAAACACACACACACACGAACAAAGGAGTAGTTTGGGGGATAGCTACTAATATGGGATGTGGGTTATATAACAGTTATGTTACACCGATGTTCATGTTTGTGTACTGTCCAAATTGTATGTAACAGTTACGTTACACTGATGTTCATGTTGATTGATGGGCAGGATGGTTTAGTTGTCTGGGTGTTGGACTCCCAGCTGGGAATCCCGGTGTTGACCTACCTGTAAGCATCCTTGAGCAAGATGCCTAACCCCCTACCCCCCAACTGCTCCCGGTGGTTGGTCGCACCTTGCATGGCAGCAATCACCATCGGTGTATGAATGTGTGTGTGTGAATGGGTAAATGTGAGGCATACTGTAAATGCAGTCCATTTACCATGTTATATTCTGTATACTGTCCAAATTGTATGTAACAGTTATGTTAATGATGTTCAAATAGTGCAGACTTTATTTTAGACTGTTGCTTTGATTTTTTTCTTATAATTTGGCAACATTGTCTTTGTATTTTCATGCCAATAAAGCAAATTTAATTGATTGATTCAATTAAAATTGAGAGAGAGAGAGAGAGAGAGAGAGAATGAGAGAGATGCAGCATACAATATGAGCTCTCACAACATTCATTAAAATGTATTATTCTTAGATTAAGTACAATGACAAGTTTAGCATTAAATTAATATTCAAGAACTGTTGCAAAAGGTGAGCAACTCAGCAGAAACACTGGATTTACAACTTGACCGTAAATATCATATATATGTTTAAATATTGCTAGCTGAGTAAGCTGCTACTACAACCAGGCTGTAAAAAAAATAACTTGGGCAAAAGGAATCAACAAACGAAAACCTACCAAAAACAGAATAAAACAAGAAATCAAACGGATTAAAGAAGCGAGGACAAGATTGCCAAGATATACATTAAATAAATTCGACTTGGAAGGTGAGCTAAATACTAAAATTCCTTATCAAAAAGTAAAGCTAAAGCAAAGCTAACACGCAAATTTTCAAGCTAGCTGCCCCAGAGAAGCGATTTTCAAAAACGGGACAGTTAGAAATGGATACATTTCAGCAGCAGCTTGGGCAGAGCGTGGGTAACCTAGGTAACCTAGCAATAAGCTACCCTGATGACATCACTAGTGAGACAGGACGAAAGAAGTACAGAAACAGGTTACTGAGAGACGCCCCAGAGACTCTGAGAGCTGATTACCAGCAGCAGTACGACAGAGAAGTCAAAGCAGACCTACTGTTCTACACAGAGCACCCAGAGGCCTGGCATGCTGCTGTCCAGGCAGAACACACCAACCTCAAGATGGGAGGGAACAAGTCAATCAGGCAGCTATACACAAAT
>JAODUE010060525.1:0-16737 GCA_027564755.1 Amblyopsis hoosieri | reverse complement strand
CTTCTCCGGGTCACCTCGACTTGACTAATTCCAAAAACAACTAGAAATACTTGGTTTTCATGGAATGTGCCCTTTAAACAGTGCTTATTTTGTGTTTTCTTTTAAAATGGTGGTTGTCTCTTTGTGGAACAAAATTATTTAACTGCAGTCCATTTACAGTATGTAGCTCTGAGGTCTAGATGACAACCGTCTTCAGTTTTTTCTGTCCTACCTAGCAGTGTTCATTGTGATAGCCATTTTAGATTTAGACTTCAGGCCTCATGTACTAAAGTGTTAGCGCCCTTAAATGCTAACTTTTGTCGCACTTTGTTAATGAATGAAGGGTTACATAGCACGAAACCGCAGCCGTTCTTGCCGCTACAGGGCTATGATAGATTGGTGGCTAGCTGCTAGCAACAACACAAAGTAATAGGGTATTCTGTTAAACAAGAAATGTTAAAATTAAACAAAGACATATTCTATCTTTGTTATTATCACGGACGTAATGTTAAATGTTTTGTATGATTTGACTTATCAATGACCCAGATAAAAACATTATTACTCACGGTACCAAAAACGGCAATCCGTTTTCAACAGGGGATACAATTTGGGTATGACACGCAAGTACGTCTTTATCAATGAGCAATGTTTAGGCTTAGTAAATCAACACAATATATTTAAGCAGCCTATTTCTAATCCATTTACGGTTTCTGAACAATAGTCTATATTAATGTAGTTATTGATGTGCACATCACTGTTGATAATATGCCTGTCCTGCAGTCTCAACTTGTTTATGCTATGGTAGCCTGCAGTTACTGTATCAAAAAATAGATTTACAGATTTGGTCATCTGCAAATGTTGAACATTAAAATTGTACTTACGGTTTGTGTACTAGTGATCAACATCAGTTCCTTGCCTTGCATATTTCTCTGATACTACATAGCTGGCCATATCCTCATAGGGGCGTTATCAAACAAACTGTGTAGTAATCTATGCAACATATGCACGTTTCTCTCATTTGCCTATTTCCCTGCTCCTCTCCCTTTTTTAGCCAATACAGACCTAACAGTCCACTTTGAAAGGCTTACTACTTCTCCATGTCACATCGACATTGATAATTCCAAAAACAACTAGAAATAATTAGTTTTCATGGAATGGGTCCTTTAAAGAAAGGAAAGGACATAATGCTGTCCCACAATTCCTTGCAACGCATTCTTCGGCCATTCACGAAAACAAACGATCATCATAATATCAAATGTATTTGTCAGAAGTTATTTTAATACAATGGTATTCATGTCTAAACCATACAGTGTATGCTAAAAACATGTTTATGCCATTTTATTTTCAGCTCGCTGAATTTTAAGTGAATTATACATTGTAGCAAAAATATTGTTGACGGTGATACGCCCCCTTTCCCAGAGCTCCAAGCATTTTGTGTGTAGTCCGTGGTGAAAATTAGTATAAAACGTGCATTTTCACTTTAATGTTGCCAACTTATGGCATTATTAGCTTTAGTGTATCGGGGGAAGAGTAAGTATATTTATTGTGCAGCAATTGTGATATTGACACCATTACAGAATGTTCCACCTTGAACGACATTGTTTTTAATCCGACTGTATGTGAATGTTACCATGCATTAATGATTTATTTTCCCATAGAATAGATTTGTTGCTCCTTTTATTGATGGATGGGAAGAGACTTCTCTAGTCTAAATAATATTAGATCTATATCTATCACAGGCTAGAAATAACAAACTTATTTTTATAGATTTTACACCAGTTATACTAGTCCATCTCACCGCGGCAGACCCACTCACCATCATTAATTCACTTTAGGGCTGCATTTTACATAAAAATATGAAAATGATTGTGCTGTACATATTAATGTCAAAGCAATAAATAATTATAGTCTATTGTTAAAAAGAAACTGGGATTGGCATTCGAAGCAGGCTGTTTAGATCTAATTCTTGAATGCTCGTGTATTCAGGATCACCCATAGCTTCTACCATCTCTCTTTTAGCGAAGATAAAATATTCACAAAGGTGGCCAGCTACTTGGTTCAAGTAACTCAATACTACTGTTAAGAATTGATCAGTATTGGTCTTCATTAGCAATGGATTAGGTAGGCCTTCAGCTAAAGCGATTATGTGTTGATTATTTGGCTCAGGAATAAAAGGATTCAAGACAATGTTTATTTAGCTCAACATGACATAGTGTCTCTCCCCAACATTACAATGAACAATTGGAGAGGGAATATCTTTCATCGCCTGCAGTGTATTCAGTGGGTCCATGTTGTGTCCATTTGTTGGCTCTTCTGAATATCTGAACCAGTTTAATTTAAATATCTTATATCATCTATATTTGTACTTTGCAGATGTTTAGGCTTTTTGCAATTATTTTGAGGATTGTATGATGTTATTATATATTGCGTGTTTTGAAATGTATAACAGCCTAATAACATAGGCTACTTCTGCTGTCATTATTCTAAGAGAATAACTGGTGTATGACCTATTACATATTGAGATTGAAGTCTTGAAGAGCACTGGCTTGCCTAGAATGATCAATAAGCATTAGCTGACAACTGGCATATTATCCATAATGCTACTGTCAGTTAGCTCTGCATATATAACACAGGATACAGTCTGCTAAATGGCAACATATAGGCTACAGCTAGACTCATAACATCTATTTATAATAATGAACTAGCTGTTACATTATAAATCATAAATACAACAGAAGCTACTGTAGGCAGATTTTTGCATGGGTTGAAATTAGTAACACCCTTAGTAACAAATATTAGCTTAACTCAGTGAGATGAAATAAGGATTGTCTGTCACATAGCACATCTAGCCCTTTGTGCCTCTTGTCCTTTTTTTCTCTGCATCCTATTCTACATAAATATATTAATAAATATTATTGAAGTTATACCACTAACGTTTTAGACTCGTCTCCTCAATGAAAATACAGTTTAAATGTCATAATACTTTATATTATCAAATATTTTCTTCTCATCATCATCTTGTTTTCATCATGGAAAAAAGGCAGTTAACGAAATATTTTCATTTAACACTGCTATAGACAAACTCATGCCCTGCCTCCTTAAAAAAAACACAATCAATTTATAATATCCACATGATGTCTATACCATCTTTATGAGCTGTTTGAGGAGTCTGGTGAGACGTTATGTTTGTGCCCTTTCCACACATGGTGGTAAAACATGCCCGTATGATGACCGCCTGCCTACCAGGATTAACATTTAACTCTCCAAGGTTGAAAAATCCCAGTCAATGGAACCAAATTAATTTCTGTGCAACATTCAGGGCCAGCCAGCAGCCTCATAATAGAAGACAATGCCAAGTGCATCCCCCGATTGTGATTCCATTCACTCACTAATCAGCAAGAAAGCCGTGCATGGCACTGTGCGCATGTAAATGCTTTCATCCCATGGGGATAAGAAAAACAATGGCCTTTATAATTCTTCTCTAAAGCAGGCAGCAGAGGGAAAATGATATAGGCATAATTGATAGTGAAAAGAGAGAGAGAAAGCTTAGGCAAGGTCTCACGTCCAGAAAAGAGTATATAATGGTAACTGTTCACAGGCACTGGAGATTGACAAATCTGTCACAGAGGACAAATTGACCAGCTGCAGAACGCAATTTTTCCCTTAAAAGAATGTATGAGGTTTCCTGTGTAGTCAAGTAATTAGTTTAAGCTGCTGTATTACTGTCGAGGACTTGAAGTCAGTGTTCACTGATAAGAGGCCACACAGACACACACACAAAACACCTGAAGCGTCTGGATCAGCCCAACACTATATCTATTAACATGTTTTACAGATAAAGCATTTTGAGAGAAGGGATAAGCTGTGTGTCCAGGTGTGAGAACATGTAGTAGTAAAACAGTATTATTATTATTATTATTATTATTATTATGCAATTATTTATATTTTACATTTCCCTACAACATCTGCATCTCTAAGAAAAAAGCATTAGTAACGTGTTTTAATTAACATATGCATCTCAGTGTTATCTTGGTTTACAGTATTTGTAGTTAAATTAGGTGGTTTCTACCAACATAAACACTCTTCAACATTCAAATGAGTCACGCCTGTGTGGACTGCTAATGTCTTGGTGTCCAGATCTATGAGACATATCACAATGGCAGTGTGCTTAGACACCCACAACTAATAGACTCATCCCTCACCATTACCACACCCATGTCTGTGTGACGCATTCTGATGCCCACTGTAGAAGCTGTCTTATATCACTTTCAGAAGAAACAAAGAAAAATGTATGAAAATAAAGCCATCACATTTTGCGAATTAGAAGCATGAATCTATATGCATACCCTTTGAACTGGAGGAGAACTTTGAAATTAACAGGATATTTTTCACTATTCAATTAAATGTGTTAAGCTGTCAAGCACAAACCAAGAAATCTGTCAGCAGACAATGTAATGTTTGTGCAACTATACACACACACGCACACTATTACAGTATTGTCACTGTATATTAGTATGTCACATGTCTGAAAACTGAAAATGTGCACTTTACTCAATGGCTCTGGAAATATTGGAAATAGTGTTTCCAATCGAACAAATACAGTTGAACTAAAGAGTGCAGTGGATATTCATAGACAGTCAAGAACAGAGAGAGAGCATGCAAGGCTAACCCGAGACAGTTTTAGTCAAAGACGGAAACACCATTTTCTTTTCTCCAAAGCATTTATTGGCTTTTGGGCTTGAAAGTCATCCAATTAGCATGGGTGTTACCTGCCTACACCAAGTGCTAATTGGCCAGAGAGGAGAGCAGCGCACCCTGAGAACAAGAAGAGGAATATATCGGACTCAAACACTAACATGTGGGAGGCCATTTAACCAAACGTTAAAAAAACATTCTGGTGCATGCGCTGAAAAGCTACTGGGTTCAAATAGTATACAAAAAAATGTTCTTCAGCCATCTGGTGCCAGATGGGTGGAATTTGCTAAATGAAACGTGAACAGAAAATTATTTTCAATATATTTTTTATAATTTCCGCTTATTGAATTACAGCAACACAGTTAAAATCCATAGGACTACTTCACACATATAATTTACCCCAGTTTGTGTATAAAGACATGGGTAATTTAGAAGAACATACAGCATTGAAGACAGTAGGGAAGAGCTGAATCTATCACTTAGCATAATTTAATAGTTAAAATGTAACCTGGCCCCACCCAACTATTGCTCTCAACATAATATTTTTCACTGAGATGGTCTGGAAACCCTGCTTGCATTAGCTTTTTCAGAGCCACCCTGCTGACAGTCCAATCAGGGTGGGGTAGTGAGATGACTATATGTCAAGGGTGTTTTGAAATGGTGGTACATTAGATCTAGATGAGGTGATCAAAACAATGCCTGTAGCAGCGCCCATTGGTAAAATGCTTTCCATTAGTTTCAAAATTAGCCCATTGGTCTACGCCCACTGGGACACAACGACTGTTAGCACTTCTCAATGGACCGTGGCCAGACTATATTCACAAAGTGAATATGGTCTGGTTACACCAGGCTAGTGAAGATAGAGAATACATGTATCATGTTGCTAGTTAATAAACAGTATACGATAAAAAAAAAAAGATTGTTCTTTTGAGTTGGTATGTAACATAATTATATAGGCCTGTCGCGATAATTACTATATCGCCTTATCTTGTCTTATATGTAAATGACCTCGATCATTTTTCTGACCGCGATAATATTGTATTTACACGCTTTGCTGACATAAGACATAAGTTAGTGCTGTGCTGCTCCTGTGCTCGTCACTCGCTCTCTCTTGCTCTCTCGCGCTCTCTCTCTCTCACACACACGCGTACAGAGCAGACAGCGACAGCTGATACAGGTTCCTAAAGGCCAATGAGTAGGCTGTATTATATTTTATAGGTAAAGGTATTTTTCCCGACGACTGCATAATTCCAGCCAACTACATTTAGAAGATTAAATGCAAAAATACATTTGTTTAATTTGTTTCAATGTTTATAGACTACCTACTTTGCCAAACAATGAAACGGGTGTAACTAATCACAACGAATAATTCATGTCACATGACAACAACGGTACAGAGGTGCGTTTAGATTTAATTAAAAATTTTCTGTTCCGTGCTTTAGCTCGCAGCAAACTGTTTGAGGAGGTATAGTGATTAGCGAACATACTGACGCTGGACGAAGGGCACACTACTTACTCACATAGCCTACGATCTCCCAAACATATGAACTGCGTCGCTTTCATCCTAAAATACTGGATTTGAAGTTACTGCTCCGTCTGGGCAAAATCATGGTCGCTTGTGTAAGTACATAATTCACAACCAACCTTTACCACGACAGTGTTTTGAATATAACATGTTTCCCGTGTTTCAGTTAAACGTCTCCCTGCTTCCCTTGTCGACTCCATGGATTATGCCTATAGTTGGTCATTCCACACCTGCCTTATCTTGTCTGCCCTTAAAATGGACAATAATATTGTTTTTCGCGATTATTTCTGGGACAATTAATCGGCCAACAAAAAACAGTTATCGTGACAGGCCTAATAATTATATAAATGAAATGAACAGTACATTTTATATTAATTCAGTATTAATTGTTCCTTGAACAATTCTGTGCTACAGAGTCCTTATACTGTACAATACATTTTACCACACATTTGTGGTGTTTTAGAAGGCATCGGCTTACCACCCCATTTGTCTGTTCAGAGCCTTCCCAAGCCTTAATGGGGCCCTAAGCAGAATTTAATTTAGGGGCCCCCCACCGCCTCTTCACCGGTTAAAATCAATGGTTAAATTTGGTTTTGTAAGGAGGGGAAATCTTCCTTATCGTTTATTTGATTATTTGAATAAATGGGAAACTGCGGAAGGAAGAAACTTGAGAGATGTTTTGAAATGAATAACATTTTGAAAAGTAGATCGAAATATAACCTCTCGCGTACAGCAGGGACGTCACCAGACCTAAACTATGAGTTTTAAATATAAGCTATCTATTATTAGAAACACCTAATTGTTAGACAGACGTATGAAGAGGGGCATGTACAGTGAGACAGCCGAGCCAACAACGTGTAAAACAATAACATTTATTATTTTTCATATCGGACAATGTCAGCTTGCTGAATGTTAGAGCAAATAAAACATTGTAGAAAATATCTCTTGTTCTCTCAAAAGGTTTGAAAGCACTATGTCACTAGCCTCTCACTAGCTTCAGTTTAATTTCGCCGTGAGAATCAGTCTGGAAAGCCTCGGAATAATTTTGAATGTAGCAACTGAACTTTCCAATCAGCGTTGCGTTTATAGCTATATGGGCATGGTTTTCCAATCAGCGTTGTGTTTATAGCTATACGGGTGTGGTTTAGGTGTGCCGACCATGGTGCAGACAGTAAAAACGACCAGACGGTTCATCCAATCAACTGCTAAGTATTTTTTTGAAAGTACAGCCATTCACAAACAGTTTCAATGTACAGCTCCCAAATGGACTTGTGACAACAATTCCTCTGGCATGTCAGGTTACTATGCCACACCCCCTTTCCCCAAAATCCATTGCCTTGTGTGGGTGTTTTCTGATGAATATACTGTACATTTGGCAGTTGTATATTTCTGTTTTAACTTTAATGTTGGCCTTATTACTTTCGTCGTGTTATGGAACAATAACTACTGAATTGATACATACAACAATTATGATATTGATTGGACACGTTCCACATCAAATGCCTTTATTTTGTGTTTAATCTATGGAAAATAATACATGAGTGTTATATGCACGGGTGTGCTTTTTCTACATGTTAATTTCGACTATATCTTGGCTACATATACATGTCTTCGTGCCTTTTGTTGTGTTGAATGGGAGATAATTGTAGAAGTAATATTAGATCAGTGTCTCAATCTTGACAAACTTTGTCTATAATGAATTCCCCACTAACCACGTATCTCTAGTGATTGGGTGAAATTACTTTCGTCGGGTTTCTGTTGGGTATTACCATCATTGCATTCATCAATTAATATTTATTCAGGGGGTTTCAGTGACCATTTATAAGCAGTTGTGGGTGCTAATTGGGTGGGACAAGACGCACGTTAGATTTCAAGTAGGTTGTGATTTATAAAGGAAAACTGGCGTTGGCTTTGCGTGCAGACTGTTTTATAAATCATAATATTTTTGTGCGTAAGCTCTTTCTGTGTTTCGTTCGTACGCAACATTCTAGTGTAAAATCTACACACTTTTATAAATGAGACCCCAGGTGACAAAATATAATGCAGTAAGGCTATCAGGCATTCTGTATTGCTTTCAAATTCTTCTGTAGATCAAGTTTTTTCATGTACTATTATTATCCCTGCTGAGGTCAAAAGTAGAGACATGCTCTACTCTTCTGTCCTCTTCTGTGTCTTTTGTTTGGGATAGTAACCTTCCTCAAGCACTTTTCACTGATATTGACTGACTTGACCCAAAACATTACAAGATTCCTTGACTTTCCATGCCTGGATTAGACTTTATTACAATTCCATTATATTCCAGAATTTCCATGACTAGTGGGAACCCTGTAATATAATTATTTATAGCTAGATGTGTTGCTTACATCGTACCAATGTCACCTTATGGTTATGGTTTTTCATCTAAAAAGGTAACAAACAGTAATCTGGTGTTCAATTGCAATAAAGCAAAGTGGTAACATCACAACTGAAAAATAATATAAACCAGTAAACAAATAGTGTAATTCGTCATGCAACCATACCTTTACCTTGCTAGTTATTCGATATCATTTTCATTTCATCATTTTTTTACATTTATCTGCATCAAAGTCCGTTTTTGTGGCATTGCTTTGTTTAAGAATGTGAGTGATAAACTACCAGCTCTGACAGAGGCAGCAGGAATATATAAAACCATGCTACAATGCTAGCCAGGACAATAACAACTATTCATCGTCCGACTTATTCATAAGGGTCACGGCCATTGATAGAATAGAATATTATTTTTTTTAGAGAGGGCTCCCTCGTGGCCATGGGGCCCTAAGCAGTCACTTAATTTCCTTATGCGTCAGGCCGGCCCTGTGTCTGTGACAGCACTTGCTGAAACATTGGGGCTGGTTTGCATATTTCCTTTACAGTAATTAACCAATATTTAAAAACTCTATTCTGAAAACTCAAGGATTATCCTTTATATGGCATGGTGAATTTAAGTTATTACATTTGTATTTGTATCACATTAATATTGGCCTTATAAGTTTCAGTGTGTCGGCGAACAGCAACCATGATACTGAACAGCAATTGTGACATTGACAGGACACTATTACAGAAGGTTCCATATTGAATGATTCATTTGTTTTTATTCTGACTGTACTGCATTTGATGTCGTCAGCATTAATTGCATGGACATGTTTTTCCTTGTGTTACTTACCACTATCATCTTGCTACAGTACATACAGTATTATAGACATTTTTCTGTCTTTTGTTGTAGTGGGATGGGAGGGATTGGAAGGGAATTCTCAAGGTCATATTAGCAGAGTCTAACACTGCTACCAATTGACCAATTTGACACAAGGTTTAACTCTATATATACATGATATAAGCTTTTTGGGGAGCTTACTTATTTTTTTTCCTGGGGGAGCAAGCCCTCAGACTGGCGCCCATGTAGAGGCTTAGCCCTCCTATCCATGAGTCTCTAGTGACGTTCCTGGCCGTGGCATAGCTTTGACAACCTTATGCAATTTTGCAACATTTATTAATCCAGAGTTGCATTCATTTTTGGTCGAGACCTTGTCTTCTATGGCACATTCCAAAGACTTTCAATAGATCTAAGGTCAGGACATTCGTGGCCAATTCGTGGGAAAATTATTCCTCATGCTCTCTGAACGACTATTTCATCATTTGAGAACAATGAATCCTGACATTGTCCTCCTGGAATATGCTTGTGCCATTAGGGAAGAAAAACAATCCATTGATTGAGTCATTCAGTACATTCAGGTACTCAGCTGACTTCATTTTATTGCCCACGGTGACATTGCCAGGCAGTGTATGTTCAAAGAGCATTTTAGTAAGCCAGGCTACTGTGCTGTATCGAACATGAACACCGTAATATTCCTTCCTAGTTCCTACACATACTGTACCTTGTGTCAATGTGCTATTATACTGTACCTTCACATCACCTAACCTCATCTAGGTAATTCAGCTGTTGAAATCCTGAAAACATTCTGCTATTAGGCTTGTGTTATTTGGTATAGATTATACTCTTTGCCTACTTAGACTACTCTCAGCGAGATCTGGCCCGTATCACGGTATTAGGGTCAGATCTACATAAGGGCATCTAGTGAATGTAAACAGCAGTACTCCAAGTGCTGGGGAAAAAAACAGAATCTCCCATAACATTTCCTGTACAAACTGCACATAATCCTAACCTTACAGCAAGAAGCGATGTACAGGACATCAAGTGCTTGTTATACTCTTTACCTGCAATTAATCAAAGCATGTCAACAAAAGCTGCTTCAGCCAAAACACACACAGAGAGCGCTCCCTAATGGCGGGCCAAATGTAGTGCATGTTAAGGCATTAGTTACTGAAGGGAACCAAGACATAAGCAAGAGGAACTGTAAATGTTCCTAATCAGTTTGGAGATGGCAGAGAGGATATCAGTTTACTGCTGGGAGCACAGGCACAAGCACACACACATACACACGCACGCACACACACACTGCTTCTCTTTCTCATTTCTGTATGTCTCTAAGTGTGATTCCATTCCTATATGTCTACCATTGCTGGTTCTCTCTCTGGTTCTTAACCACACAAAGCCCAGCAAGCACACTGCCATCTCTCTCTCACTCTCTCTCTCTCTCTCTCTCTCTCTCTCGGCCATACCGCTCTTTGCTATCAGCCTGATTTATAGCCAAAGGCGCAAGGTGCCCTAAAATACAATCCATCTCATATAGGTCACTTTAATCCTTAGAATATGCCTCCACAAATTATAAATGTTTAGACATGATTAGTGATGTTGTGCTAATAATAATAATAATAATAATAATAATAATCTTTATTTATATAGCACTTTTCATACAGAATTGCAGCTCAAGGTGCTTTACAGAGAAGCAATACATGCACAATAGTGCTTCCCATGAACAAATACAGAAATTCAGAAAAATAACATTAATAAAAATGGTTAAAGGAATCTGATAAAAGAAATATAAGCAGATGTATAAGGCATTTTCCATATCCTTTTTTTGCTATGTCATAATGTTAGCGCCATGCATATAGAACCATGCTAATAAAGTGGAGGAAGTGCCAGATGTTTATTCCAGTAGCAGTTATTAGTTATTAGTACATGTATTTTATGGATAGTAATATTCCTTGTGCCCACTAACCTAACTTCAGTGTAGGAATTACAAAGACCCCCTCGTACGCATACGAGGGTGCGGTATAGCTCAGATATACAGACCCTGCATGTATATTCACCAAACAACTACAGACTATTAGACTATGCTTGTTCAGTGGGACTGATACACAGACAACAATCTGCCTCTGTGATCACCGTTCCAAACGGTACGCAACAACACCGCAACATCGCAACAACACCGGTACGGCGACCGGGCCTCTATGAGGTCTTTCTTTTTTAGCAACATAAGGGGAATAAGAATGGTTAAAATAATATAATAAGAACACATAATATGATACTGAAATGACACGTTGTTGCACGTGCACCATTTTCTGTAGCGTTTTTACATTTTTTTAAAGATATTTACTGTGCCGGATTCCCTGATAGCTATAGGTAGTAAGTTCCATAGCTTGGGGGCATAGTTAATAATTTATAATAATAATAAAAATAATAATAATGATTTACTTATTGCTCTTACTAGAAACTTTCAATAAACCACTGTCAGATGACCACAGGGTTCTGGAGGGTATGTAGTTGACCATTGCTTGAGCGATATAGCTTGATATAGCCCATGTAGGGCCTTATATGTAAGGAGGAGGATGAGGTGATGCTTATGTGCTCACCTGACTTGATTTGTAACTTGATGTACTGTATGCCTGAGCATCAGATGAGGGGTTGCACAGATTATACAAATGTATTATCTCTTTCTTATATATATTATGATTCACTGCTAAATTCTATAAGTAATGCTATAAGTAATATAAACTATATAAAATATTTTTACATTGTACATTTATATATGTCTGTATGTATGTATGCCTATGTGTATAGTGTTTCACTATAAGGACAATAAAGACGTAAACAGCATCGTCATGACATTTGGAAGCAATGGCGAGAACTCATGTGGCAGGACCATGCCAGTGGTACTTTTGGTGAATTTGCCAGGACATGTACTGTAGTACTGCAGCACCACAGAGCATACTGCTGGTGTGAACATCAACCTGCATCTCTGTTTCACTTTCTCTCTATTCAGCCCTCTCTCTTTCTCTCTCTCGCTCTCTCGTTCACTCTCTCCATCTCTCTGTCACTTCCTCACTGTAACGTGAATCCCCGGAGATTCAGGAAGGCCCCAGCTGGGACATACAGCACATACATACAGAATATAGATGGGCTCCTGGTGGAGTTTATAGTCATTTGAAGAGGGAATTATTTTCCCTGAAAAAATTAAGAAAGTGTCTTCATAGTCAAAGGTTAAGAAATACATAGAAACCAAATATAGGAGAAAAATACATGCAAACAGCAGATGATGATTTTCATGTCAATATACTTGTTGATACTGTTTGACTTTATGTGGTAATGAGAGCTGGACTCCTCAGGCCGATAAGAGCAATGTTACAGAAGAGCTATCAAAAATGCAGGCAAGACAAGACCTGCATGTGTGTGTGTGTGTGTGAGAGATATTTCCAACTTTTTAACTCATGGCGTGAATCCTGAATATCCAATAAATCGTCTGAAAACTAAAATAATATAGGAAATAATCAAATAATATTATTTCTAAATGTTTTGTTTCTATGCATGAGAGTACAAAAGAATGCAAAGGGGATGCATGACAATCCTTTCATTGTGTGTGCATGTGTATATTGTTTTGTGTGTGTGTGTGTGTGTGTGTGTGTGTGTGTGTGCGCGTGCGCGTGTGTGTGTGTGTGTGTGTGCCAGCAGGTACAGTGTCTCTGTGTTTAACATGACTCATCATTCCTGAGGTAATTGGTGTTCCAGGGCCACCAGAGGGGCCGGGGGCCCCCAGGAGCATCACGGTGCAGATTGGAAACACTTACCCCTGGCAGAGTCTTCTGTTCATGGAGGGCGCTCTGGGCCTTCAGGGCTGACTCTCTGGCACAATATGTTAGAAAGGCACATCCTACATGGAAAGAGAGAAACAACAGACAGGCTCGCTTTACCAGAAAATCACTGAAAATGTTATGCCCATAGAGCAACGAAACAAGATAAATAATCTTACCACTTTTACTGCTTCATCATACAGTACTGCAGATGATAAAGAGGTAAAATGTTAAAAGATATATTATAAATCTGTCTAAATGAATCACATCCTTTTGAGACGTTAATGCGTTTAATCTTTTTCAGCTAACCTTTGCGAATGGCGCATGCTTTACAGTGGAGATGTCGAGAACATTCCTGAGTGGTGATTCAGGGACTATGGAGGCAGTGGTGATGGTAAATGTTCTGCTACTGTACATCTGGTTGTGCATGTGTATAAAGACCATGCCCTTCGTGTTCCGCATGCTGCTTTTTGATAGATTATCACTTTCATAATTATTGAACAGAGTACAAGAAAAAATTGAGCGCTGTGAAGTTTTTCAGAGGTAATTATAAACTTCTGGTGAATTGGCCCTCTCTCATCTCTAGAGACATTCCTGAAAGTTGAAAACTCCAGGAAAACAGTATGAATATGCATTATAAGTCTGGCACTAACAGAAATGTGACAGCTTTCATTAAAGGCTGAGAGGTGGTTCTGCTCTGAGCTCAGCACACTTGACAGTAGGTGACCCCGTTCATGGGAGTTTTTGCACAGTGCGGCATAATTTCCTATTACTACATGTCACACCTGCCGCCAGGGCTCCCTGTGGGACCAGACACACACACACACACACACACACACACACACACACACACACACACACACACACACACACACACACACACACACACACCGTAGAACACAGCACCCATTAGCCCAGAATACAACAGTGCTCTCTGGCACTCGGCCAAGAGAGTTCCCGTCCATACCAGCCTACACAACCTCCACAACGAGGCAGTTAGTCATTGAGGAAAAAGCACCTGGATGACACAGATGAACATCGTGTTACTGAGCCAAGCTAAAAAAGTTTGGTTGCCACGGGAGACGTTATTTTTCATCCTTTGTGAAATTACAAAACTGTGAGACATGAGCAGGGCTCTCTGGGGGGACATGTTCTAGTGAAGGCTTCTGATAGCTTGCTGGGTCGCTGCCTCTTGGCTGCCGTTCCACTGCCCCTCAAATCATGTCACCCAGTGAGACATGGGTTATGGCAAGAACTTTCATATAAGGTAAAATACAGAAGACTTCAGACAAAGATAGATGTTGTACATTACAGCAAGTACTGTACAAGCATAGGAGCCGGTAGGAGTTATAAATTACAGTACTTAGAAACGTTCAAGTACAAGTATTTAGCAGCAGTTAGGCTCATGTTAAGGATTGATCCTAGGCCCATTTGGTTAAATTGTTCAATCGTGACCCGCCAGATAAAATATACTGATAAAATCTACATGGGAAATTGAAATGTTTTCTAAGAATGGTCCCTGAGCAAGGCACTTATACCCCAACAGTGGTTAGAAGAAGCATTCTTTGCTGTAGTTTTGAACAGTCTGGCAGCAACGAATTGCAGAGCTACTAACCTAACATCATTTCCCAATAGAGCTACAGTACCGTCCCATTTAAAGGTTTTCCTTTGCTGAGAAGAGTTAGTGTTTACTGCCTTATTGTTTACCACCTGTCCTGATTCTGCATCAGGAACCAGCATTGCGCTATAGTGTTAACATACAAATAAATTATCAATTTATATATACAGTACAGTTGAAGAAAGCATTAAAAATAAGTTATCTGCTGGAAAATGTTTACTAAATCCAATTACAATCATGTAGGTTCAAAGTTGCTGTAGCCTTTGATATTCAAGATAGCTGTGGCTCCACTAAGTTCCTTGTGGCCTCGGGAAATTGAAAGGATTTGATGAATGTTTCATATCCAATATAATGCTGGCTCACGAGACAACTCCCCTAACAGATTAGGGGAAGGGAATGATTTAGGAGTAAGTTGTGGAACAGGCAAACATTCAAATTGATGAGAGTAGGAAAGGTGCAAAGATGACCTAATAAAGTAGTATGTAGTATATTAAATCTTCCCATCTTGAGCAACATATTCCCATATACATGCAGAATGCCATGTGTGCATAATATCTGAGCAGAATTAGTGCTTTAACTCAAATCACCATGCAATCCCTCATTTCAGAAGAACCATTGGATATTAGCTGAAGGCATGGAAATGAGGCAAAACACAGGCATACACAAGCTCCAATTTGTCCCTTTTGTTAGATCAGACATTTGTTTTCATACCCCAAGTCTAAAGTTTGGGCTAAGGCATAACACTGTCTGTCTGATTCAGATTGCAGATAGATTGGAGCTAGTGTTAGACTCAGAGTTAGGTTCAGAAGTTCAGAATGTGATAAATATTTATATGACTATGGACTTAATAACAGTTAATTGTCTCTCTCATATTGTATGAGAGATATAAAATGAGTACAAATATAATATAAAACGTATTTAAAAACAAGAGAAAAATGTCCAGGTTAACATGTTATTAAACAAGAAGTAAACTACTTTGTAAAAACACATTGGCCTATAATGGGTAAGAAGATATCTTGCCTTGGATACCACTGGTTATAAAGTGAGACATGATGCGGAACTTAAAAGTATAGTCAGTTATTGCAAACTAATTGTAAGCTAATACACTTTTTGTCAAATTTACCAAATATCTCCTTGCATTTGCCATCTTACAGTTCTCTTTTTGTGTTGAAAGAAATGTCTGATATTTTACACAGCCCTCTGTAAATAGAAACATAAACAAACTGGCAAACACCGCTCACAACAACAAAGCCGTTTGCTGTCCATTTGCTTCACAAAGCATTTCAGTGTGAAGCGACACTATGGAGGGATAATGTTTGGATTTGAGCTCGATGTTAGCAAGCATTCTTGAAAATAACTTACCCTACCTTTAATAATTTAAGGGAAAATAATACATTTTATTGTATTTGTTGACAATTTATTGCACTAAAACTTCAGAGGAACAAAATTCAACAAACTATACTTAAGGGGCAATTGTATATTGTACTATACATTTGCTTTTAGAAAAACATGTTTTGTCTAATTACACACATTTTTCACTTGTAACATTACCTCTAACAATTAGTTTTTGTATTTTAGGATGACAGATGATTTTAGAAATTATAGTCAACAGTTTTTGATCTTAAATTAAAACAAGCCACATTTGTGTAAATGTTTAATTAACAATGAATTACTGATGACTATTTAATTAAACTAAGAAAGTTTTGCTAATTATTTTCCTTTATCATCCCAAAAATAATGCATGCCAGAGAGTATAACACTGCGGTTTTCTTCTCAGAAGTAATCTGCCAGCTATTAATTAGTATCAAAAAGATATTAATTACTATAATTTGATATAAAAATTTTAAAATTATTCCATTTTTTTTTTTCGCTTTAATAAGTCCGACTCACATATCATTTTATGCGTAATAATGCGTAGGTTAAAATGCAGTGATTT
>JAODUE010060514.1:0-16738 GCA_027564755.1 Amblyopsis hoosieri | reverse complement strand
ATACAAATTTGCTAATGTGTTTTTTGGAGCGCTAAGTGATGTTTTCTTTAAACTAAAATGGGTCTTACAGGGTTAAAATGTAATTTTGCTTTATATACAGTATATAGCATTTTGCAGATGCACTTATCCAACGCCTACAAAGATTAAATTTGTCAATAGCTGTATAGATTCACCAATGTTAGCACAATGACAGCAGAAGCTCAGTGATAACTAGCTATGCATTTTACAAAATGCATTACCTGTATTATCACAAAGATTTAGACAGATTAAACACATACGAGCATCTTCAGAATACAAGTACAATATAAATAAATATCATATGTATTTGTAAGATTACAAATGAAATGTCCTGGCCTTAAATTGTTCTGCAGAATTATGCAATGCAATGTGTTACCAATGTGTGGGGTGGAGCTTCTGAGGGAGCACCGATTGCACTGAATGGAGAGGTGTTTATGTTTTGATGGCGTTCAAATATTATCAATCTTTCTCCAGCAACAGAGAGACAGTTGAAGCTGTGAGGAGCAAATATTGAGCCTACAGTAGCTACTTACCTTCAACCAGCATTTCTCCATCAGGGCTGTGTTGGAGCTGTTGGTGACCTTAAGGTAAGAATCCACAGCGCGGGAGTATTCTCCCGTGCGCTCCCATTCTCTGGCCTGGTCCACCACACCCTCCACACCGCTATGTGCACGCATAGCGCGTACACACACACACACACACACACAAGTAAACATTTTAGTAATCTGTAACATTAAATACCAACCATTGTCCCCCCCAAAAAATACAAATAAAACAATAGCGCAAATCGATCTAAGGTGTGGCTAATATGGCAGCCACCCAACTATTGCACTCAGCTCAATGTTCACTGTCATATTATGGAAACCCGTTCGTTTTAGCATTTTCACAGCATCCCTGCTAGCGGACCAATCAGGGTTGGTTAGTGAGATAACTGAAGATGATTGAAGTCAAGCGTGTTTCAAAATGGTGGTAGAGCTAGATGAAGCGATACAAACAGTTGTATCAATGCTGATTGGTTAAACGCTGACCAATAGTTTCAAAACCAGAGGTCTACACCCAGTAGGGGTCAACAGTTAACACTTCCCAATGGTGCGTGCCCAGACCCTATTCACTAAGTGAATATTAGGTCTAGTTATACCAGGCTAGATGGCATTAATGGCACCGCAGCTGTAAAAGGGTTGGCTTAGAAAGAATACAGGTTAACGACAGCAGTAATTTGTAAAAGGATTCACAAAATAAAAAAAATAAAAAGCCAACATAACACGCACAAAAGTGGTATGTGTGATTCTGGTCACGTCTTGCTTAGTGGACCGTTCGCCTAAAGCTCGGACACTAGTCTACCACATAAGGCCTGAGTCTGCGCTAAGATGTGGTGGGAAGCCAGTGCCGTATTTGGTTATTTCATCCAGCTACATGGGCATCAAACTAGCACCAGTTGGTTTTGACTGACACACCCTCAGCATCGCCCCCACACCCGTGTCGGTGCTAGCGGGAAAATACTAGCAAACGTCCAGCGAGAGAAAAACCACCTTGTTGCATCCAGGAAATTACAGCCCTATATGCTGACCTAAAGGCACACTCCACAAATATTTTAAAGCACCCCCACATAAGTGAACGGAGTGAGACTAAGAGAGCTATTGGAGAAGTAGAGAGAAGCAATTTAGGTGTGTTATAACCATCGATGTATGAATGTGTGTGTGAGCGGGTGAAGGTGAGGCAATACTGTACAACGCTTTGAGTGGCCGGAAGGTTGTAAAAGCACTAAAATGGTAAATTCAGTCCATTTACCATTTTAACCACAACTGTAATTACAAATCCAGGATTTTTCCTTTAACTTACACTCGGTGGCCTACAGTGAAGCGAGCCTCCAAGTTAGAGTGAAAGCGCATGTTTTATTAGCGAGCTAAAAATGCAATTGGGGATTGCCTTGTACCCAGTTAGAGGTAGAGCTGAACACAGAATAATTTGAACTTTTGACCCTCTTATTTCCCCCTCTTTTTCCCAGCATCCTTTGATGTTTTCCCCAAAAGTCATTAGGAAGGGAGGAGAGATGAGAGGATAGCAGACATGTGCTGGGAGATCACTGACTAATGAGCTGCCACTCGTTATGCGCTTTAATTTCAGATTTTATAAAGGACACCATGTTTTAACAAAGAGTCACACTGACTCTTTGTGCATGTAAATTGTTCATGGAGGAGTTTGTTTTTTTCCTTTGGGGGAAGACTCATAGAGACTTTGACCGGAGGATATCAGCCACAGGCAGAGTGAATCATGGGAGATATTCAAATTGAACACAGCAACCCAGGCTGTTTTGCACAGCAGAAAACCTAAAGACTATAAAATAACAGATCTACTGAAAAGCAGAATAGCATGCTTTCATTTAGATATCATAGTCTTAACTATTCTATTTACTTATGTATTTATAACTAAAAATGTAAAAAGACAAGAAAATAAGATGGGATTGAGATGAAAACCATAACTTGATTGACAAGATTCTTTCTAGATTTCAAATCTATTAATTTTATTCATTCCATTTTTCCTCTAGCCTCCTCCAGCTCCTCCTAAAGCATCTCACCGTGTGCCCTTCTTGGCCGCCTCCTTTTCATACTCCTCCTGCAGAAGGGACAGCTTGTTAGGGAGGTACTCCTTGCAGATGCGCATGGCGTCAGTCCACATCTCTGCGTCCTTACAAGAAGCAGACAACAATGTATATTACAGGGCCACTCTCTGGCGTTCTAACATAACACGTGACGGACAGGTCATTAGCCAGTTCTCCCTTGCTATGTTAGCTCTGATATGCTAGGTGACAACACCCACAGGACATTCACGTGTCCTGAATATCCAAAAACCCAGACCTGTCGTATAATAAATCTAAGTCAATGGCTGTAAGAGTTGATAAATCCACGGATTTTGTTTTGAGGACCTCATTAGGCTGAACTTTGACTTTTATTTGTTGAATACAGTGTATTGAAGTGACGCAATTCAGTCTAATGGTGTGTATGCTGGATTACATATTTATTATGGATTCATGAAGATAACAGACCCTAGTCATTTGCTTTATTTATCCTAGATTTTGAAAAGGAAATCTATCATGGCTTTTGAAGGCTTAAACGGTTGCCCATTAACTGCATTATAAGATGAAAACATCTTTAATGATTATATTTACAATATGTACTAAACATCATTATTACAGATTTTGCCTGACATTACTCGGCACTAAAACCATGTGTGACACTTTCAATGTGCACAGTCAATAACATCAGCAATTAACTAATGTTTGTGAGCTGAGCCCTGAAATCAATACAGTTATATAGTTACCTTGTAGTACTTAACAGCCAATTCAGGTGCCTGGGCACGAAGCAGGAAGCTCTCAGCCTTCTGGAAATCCTTCTGTTGGAAGCAGAACTTTGCCTGACCCACCAGAACCTCGCCCACACTATCTGGGTCATGACCCTCCGCTACCCTCTGAGCACTGCCCCAGTCCTGGTTATGCATGTACCTGGACAGGAGTCAGTATAGCAAGATCATTGATTCTAGAATAACAGAATTGCATTATTTTCATGTTGTGAACACCTCCTTTCTTAAAAAATCTAAACACAGAAGATGTGCTGAGGGAAAAGAAGTATAAATTCTATCTTAGAAAACAGAACACGATAGCATATCTAATATAAGTATCATCTGGACATATTAACACTGGCTACATTAAATGCACAAAATATTCAGGTTTTTTGCCCTACTAAGTTGTTTACATGTCTGCTTAATATTAATGTTCCTCTAACATGTTAGTTTAGTTTAACTGAGTTATACGTCCTAAAGATATTCCCTTTGCATAACGCATTTGCCCTACAGAGGAATTTACCTACTTTTCAAACAGCATTAATGTTCTAATATATGGGAAAATGTAATGGCTGGAGCCCCTTGTGCTATTTTGCAACAAAATATGATTTTTCTAATATTTCTGCACATATTTGACCGTAAACAGGCAGGGACCCAATGCCGTAATATGCAGTAAAAACCCCAATGGAGATTCATATTCCAAATCTGCTGTATACAATGCGCCTAAAACCCGAATAATATTGGGAAATCCCAGGTGTCTTAATCAGAAAATGCTAAATTCGGAAAAAGGCCTTATTCTGAATAATCAATTGTTTACATGACAACTATCACATTCAGAATATTGCCATAGCCGGAATAATACTAGTGGAATACTAGTGTGCATGTAAACGTAGCCAACGTAACTAAACTGGTTTATCACATGGCTGGAACAGACATACTATTTACTGTACATCCACTATCTCCTTCTGAAATGGCACTCTGTATGTCATACACACACACACACTAAAACATTTGGAGCCATTAGGCCTTTCCTGTAACACCTCTCACAGACTGTAGCCTAGCTCTCTGCAATGCTGCTACGTAACAACACAACAGCATTTGGTGCAGTGTTCCATTACTACGGCAACCAGAAGGGATCAAAGGAACTCTTCGACAGCACTGCCTACTTGCTAAACACAGACACGCATACAGACATACACACACACACACACACATATACACACCGCTGCCATCACCTGTTCATTTTCTGTCACTTAATAAAACGCCCAGCTCTGTCTGTGTGTGTGTGTGTGTGTGTGTGTGTGCGCGCGCGCGTGCGTGGCACCTGAAATACAGTATGTGTAAAAGATATTCATCATGTGTCCAAGAACAGTCACGAGGATCCAGAGAGAGGGACAGTGAGCGAGTGAGTGTGTGCACGCCAGTGAAGCGCCATCTTCAATAATCCATGTGTGAGGGATAGCAATGCACCACTGCATTATATTAGCAGACACGCGGGGAACATTTCCTTGAAGCCTTGCAGAGTGCAGTGAGGATTAAAAAAATAAATATATATATAGTGTATTAAATACACTCAAGTTGTAAGGTCCCATGAAAACCATTTATTAAATGTGAATGACCATATCGATCGGTTCTCTCCTGATGACCGCGTCTGCAAACACAGCGCCTTTGTGGTTAGCAGACCGGTACTTAAAGATGAATTTACTTCACAATGACAGACTGACTTTGGGGTCATTGCAGACGCAGCACACAAGTGAAAATGCTTGTGTTGGAATACAAATCACTTTCTACTGGAATGGCTGACACACTGACTTTGGAGGCTAGCTTATGAAACACGCGTATTTGTCCACTATCAAGTCTCTAAAGCCTTATTTATTCTTCAGCGGGTCTGCGTTGTTAATGTCATGTGCGGGTGTGCGCTGACGTGCTCGGTATTTATAGTTGTGCGGTCTAGGTGCCATACAATTGTTTACTGAGCACTGAGCATGTGAAGCCCCACTATGCGGATGAATTGAGTGTAAACTATTTGAAATAAGCAAATAAAAAAAGATTTCTTCCCAGCAAATCTCTTAGTTACACCAACATTGACCATGGGACACAGTGCCAATAGAAAATTTAAATCTATTTATTAAAAAAACGCATGCATGTAAATTATTTTCACTGCCCGAACATCAGGGAAGTGCCCTAGTCGAGTTGCTGAGTGAAGTTTTAGTCTTGATTAATGTTCAATGCATATAAAAGCATTTCTTGCCAGCGTATCTCATAATTATACCATGATTGTCAAAGGGAAATAGTGCATGTAGGCTACAGGCAATGTCATTGTAAAATAATGATTGCTGCTAACAAAGTACTGTGGCATACAGTGATAATCCCCTCCCTTTTCGCCGGCCAACCAATCATCGTTTGTGCGGGTGCGAACGTGCTTTTAGATTTTGGAGCTGGTGCACGCAGCATACGCTGGCTCTACAGGCCTGCTGTGCGGCTCTGTGCGGGATCCGCGGGCCCTACGCAGCCGCGTTTGACATCCAAGTATAAATCAGGCTTGGCACAAGACCAGGGTTAACACTTATAAGGCATGTACAGTATGGCAATGGAACTGTTGTTACTTGAGTGTTTGCAAACAGGTGGATTCAGCACCATGGACAGCGATGACATTTAGAGTGTGGCTAAACAGTCTAGGGGCCCTATCTTACACCCGGCGCAATGCGGCGCAATGCGGCGCAAAGCGGGAATGCAAGCGTCTTTGCTAGTGTCAGACCGACGCAGTTGTCATTTCCCCGTCCAGCGCCCACGTTGTCTAAATAGCAAATGCACTTGCGCCCATTTGAGCGCCTGTGGGTGTGTTGGTCTAAATATGAAGTGTGGTAGCATTGCTATCTTGAGGCAGTGGAAAGTGATTGCATGACTGACCTGCAAAAACCTGGTCTAAAGTCAGCGCGAGAAGCATTATCAAGATAGTATCGCCTATGGCCAGTGCACAACGTGTGTACACTCTGCTTGTTACACATACAGGGACGTTAGGAATCTTGCTATTGCCTGGATGGTCTGCTCCAGCAATTTCACAAATAAGCCGGTATAATAGCAAGCCACCTATTATGTAAGCATGCATGGAAGAAGGGAATGGGAGATAACACTCTGATTGGTTTATTGTGTGTTATGCCCAAAACACACACATGAATAATGAAGAGAGTAAGCACAACCCTTTTGAACCATGCGCCCGGCGCACTGACCGTTTATCTGCTGTTAAAATAGCAAACGTGGATTTGGACATGCCATAAATACAATATACGCCTTGCGCTTCAGACCGTGTGCTTAGATCGTTAAAATAAGACCGTAATTACACCCTAACCAGAGGAAGTAATTAAATGTTTGGCAAGGTTGAAATTGGACTACCGTGTCAATTAAATCAAATTTTGAAAAATACCACATGTATGCCAGAATCAACTCTAAGAATACAGAGTAGGTTACAGCATGCTGCAAAGCATTAAGTACATGTAATGTTGGCCAAATCATAGCACAGGACGCAGCCATTTTGATTCACGGACTATATTGAAATATTGAACTATATTGCACACTAATCCACTATAAGAAGATACTTTTATTTGAGTTTTCCCTCAAGGTAGCCTATACAGTATGTTATCCTAACCTTATGCTCATTAATATTTATGCATTACACCCATTTTTAAACTGTATATTATCCTAATCTTAATAGTCTGTCAGTGCAGGGCCTGGCTTCAACTCCCTAGAAATAAGCAGCTAAACTTGTCATTGTCTTGTCATGTACTTGTACTTACATGAGCACGGCTTCTTTGGGCTTCCCCGCTTTGATGAACTCGCCCTCCGCCTCAGAGAACTTGCCCTTGAAGTGGAAACACGAGCAGCATACCCTTGACATTTGGTTTCTGTACGCTAGATGATAGGGGCTGTGGGAGGACGTTCTCAGACAGCACAACAAAAGCTACTGGGTGACCTAAGTGGTTATAACAAGTTTGTGAAGTTTTGAGATGTAGATGTGAGCAGAAGTAATCTGTACCGTGAATACAGACAGAATGCGTTGTTTGGATTGACCTGTGATGCAGAGTTCCAGGCATCTCAAGGTTACTACATATACTAAGTTTTAGATTTGAACCATACCTACATTGAAACATTTACAAGGTTGGTGACACTAGGAATACTTTGTGAGGTAATTACATCGGAAGCAACATTTTACAACATTGTTTGCTTTTCAGACAGTGCCTTGTCGAGCTAAAACTTGCCATCCCTTTTCTAGTTCAGAATCTCATCTACAATGCAATAGTGTTGATTGTGGGTGTGGCCACGGTGTTGCTGCATGGGGTGCCGATGTGGTGTATGTACCTCGTCCTCCAAGTACATGGCGTGCTTGAGGTGGATTTCGGGGATCTTGTGCTTGCAGGAAATGCGAGCCAGGTCGAAGGCGAAGTTGAAAGTGCTGAGGAGGATGAGAGGGGGGCTAGGAAGTCAGCTCATCATCGACTGGGATACTGCAGACGTGCATCCCTCATGGAAAGTCAATACAAACATTGATCCCATGCGCCGTCAGTGAGTTTATATATTACTGTGTCTATCTGTGCATTACTGGACAAATAAGTGGTAATAGGCATCATATGTAGTCCATATGTTGTTTGATTATCTCTCACTTACTGTACTGAAGCGTCACCAAAATGTCTGAGTGAAATTTGCAACGTTTATCAAAAGGAACTATAGAGTGTAACTATATAAACATAACAAACTACATAAACATAATAAAAGCATTACTGTGGGTTATAATATCTACAAATTACAAATGAAACACAACCCATATTCGACCTACACATGTTGCAGAGTACTGCTTGGTGATAAATAACTGACATGCTACTGACCAGTTGCTAGTAGCCGCATCAATGGAGTGCTCCAGCAGCCCTAACTTGCTGAGGAGCTTGACTGCTGCTTCGCCTCCCAGACTCTTGGCCCAAAGGTAGGCTACCTGCTTCTGGGCACTGGCCCCTCCGTGGCTCTTGGCCACCTGACACACACACACGCATGCACACACACACGCACACACACACACACACACACACACGACGGGGAGAGAGATATGGCTGAGCTGATAATTATAGTCACATACAGTACATTTTGTTCTCTCATCATTACATGCTGAGTTTAGTTTAGGTGGAGGGAGAATACAATGTGTGTGTGTGTGCGTGTGTGCGTGTGTGTGCGTGTGCGTGCGTGCGTGTGTGTGTGTGCACGTGTGTGTGTGTGTGTGTGAGAGAGAGAGAGAGAGAGAGAGAGAGAGAGAGGCTTCAAAGAGAGACAACAAAGAAACAAAGAATATGAAATATCTTTATCATGGTTTTAAAATGAAGCTATGTTATAATTAGTTATAATTGGTAGGTAAAGGTATGTGTATCAAAACAACATTGATAAAGAATAAAAACAGTGAATGGCTGCCGCTAGTTACATTGGTAGTGTGGAAATTGTGACCAGAAGGTTTGTGACCAGTCCTCCTGATGAACATAAACAGGTCCCTGATGTCCCTGACCTTGAAATATTAGTTTGACGCATTACGGTGGTTAGGTTACAGATACATTAGCGGGTGTCTGCAGCTGTCTAAAGAGGGTGTTAATGCTTATTCATTATGTTAAATCTATATTCAATATTCCAGGGGGGGACGAGGTATTGTTGCTGAGCCAGCTACTTGGTGCAAAGTCTGGGAGGCAGCGCTGGTTAACAGCCAACGAAAACACATTTCCCCACTTCTGGAAAGTGTTTTCCAGCTTACATGGTGTCTGTGTGTTAGACGTTCAGCTCGGAGTGGCTTATGTGACGTGGTGCTAATGAACGGAAGAGGCTGAGAATATGGAGGCGGAAGATTAACACAAAGATAGAACACATTTTGCTAGCCTAGTGTAAAATTCCCTTCCTGAATTAGGCCTGGACAGGATTGGTGATTGTTTAAAGTCATTGCATCCTAATAAGTGTAGACGTCGGGTTCATTTCAAACCTATTGGACGGCCTTATCTAATCGGTGTTGTATCCAGAGAGGCTGTGCTAATGCTGAGGCGTTCCCTGACTATAATCTCAACAAAAAATGAGCAATAGTCTGTCAGATCCAGGCTGATCATTTTGCAGCACTCTGTATGTCATTTTACAAGGCATTTTGGACCAAAAATGGAAATTATACACTATGCATCTAGTTTACACAATATTATTTTCAATGTGAATTTATAACTGACAAACTGCTTTTTATATAAATATTGCTACTGGAATACCATTTCCTTTGCAATACATTACATTACATTTTCGATAATTCGAGCGACTGACTCTGGTCTGAAAGCACAGGCTAAAGCTAGGCTAAAGCGTGACTTATTTGTGTTCACATCAAGTGTTAATTTATGTTAATAAATAATAATACTGTACATAATAGAGTAAAGTCATTTTAACATGCAATTGAGTCTGTACAGTTCAGTGGAGCTTTGCTGGTTGAACAAGCCCATGGCGGCAAGTCTCCATTTGTCCTGTGCTGTGTTGAGCGTTCAGGTTACAGCTTGTTTATAACAAAAAGGGGGGCTTGTGACAGAGGGGATAATATGTACTGTACATGTGTATTCACAGAGAAAAGCATAACATCAGACACATCACACATACAAATACTAAAGTCAATTTGAACCAAATAGCCTAGAGAGGGCTTCTGGACTAATTAGATGCGCATATCTAAAATTGTATGTGTCCATACGCCCTGAAGCCTAAAAGACAGTGGTTCTCATCATTACCATCATTGCTTTTAACGCAATGCCATTACTCTCATCTCAACGTGTGTTGTGTTTCAAACACGGCCTTACCCTGTATGCGTCTTCCCACATATCGGCCACTCTGTACATGCGGACAGCAGACTTCCAGTCCTCTGCCTCCATGTAGTGGTACTCTGCCTCGGAGAACCTGGACTCTGCTTCTAACTCCTAGAAGACAAAGACAGAGCAACCGTGTGTTAGCATGCCCCACCTGAATAGCAGCAAGTCATTGTCATATAAACAAATGCCTTTATGTATCACTTATCGAGTTGCACCACACACAATACACACACAATGCATTATTAGCCCACAGCAATATTATTATTTATTATATTTTCTGATTGCCAAAATCCGTATGCATCATACTGCTTATGGCACGAGCAGAAGGGACGATGATGTCATATGTGTGATTTTCCCTGCTAGGAGGACATGCCTATACCTACAGCCTCAAACAAAAAGAAGTTCCATTTATAACAATACTGCCATGGTGGCAAAAAGACACCCACGTTCAATCAACCGCTGGACACCTTTCACAAGGTTTGTTTACATAACGCAGGCTCCATTGGTGATAAAAATAGGAATACAATTAAAATATTTTTTAAAATTCAGAAATAAATGATGGTGGCAACTTGTATAAACAAACAACAGTTGGCCACAGCTTTGTAAATCAAAACCGTGGGTGTTTTTGAATTAACGTGGCTGATCATCAGACTTCATCTCAGGACTGTGTGGTTATGTACAGACAGACCCCGTTTGATTGACACCTCCCTGACTTCCAAGTCAGTTGTGTGGCACCAGTTGGGGTAGGATAACTGACACCTTTTAATGAGTGGTTGTTTTGCAAACCAAGAACCCTTGGTTGCCTTATACTGTCTGCAGTTTGCAGACCTCAGCATACAGTACACTTACATTGTAAATACATTGTGAGTGCCTATTCTAAACAAGTATTATGCATTGAAGGAATTATACATTATTAAGCATTATACATTAAAGGAATTATATTGATGGGACGTTTAACATTTATATTATGAGGTTTTCCACCCATGTAAGATAAAACAAATTCATGAAATATCTCCTTGTGGTCTGCTAGCATACCATTCTCTGGCACTTCTACACACCCCTGGCTCCGTAAATAGGAGCCTAGCCTCCTAGCCTTCGCAACGTGTTTCCAATGTGTGGGGCGGAGCTTCTGGGGGAGCACCCTATGGCACTGAAGGGAGAGGTGTTTTTGTTTTGATTTGAGTTGGAAGCTAGCAAGCGTCCTCCAGAATGACTCCAGGACCTTTAAACGCGAGGACAGGTCTAGTCAAGCCCGTGGGGGGTGTCCTGGGGCTTTACATGGGGTCTTTACCTTGGCCAGGTGTACGTGTGTCTCACTGAGGAGGTCAGGGTGGTGTTTGGCCACTAGGCGGATCATGTCCCCAAACAGCCTGTTCTTCTTATACATGGTGATGGCTAGGTCTGGCTGATGCAGTGTGGCATACAGCCTACGGCCACACACACACACGTGGGCGCACACACACACACACGCACGCACACACACACGCACGCACACGCACGCACACAGAGATTACATTACTATACACTGGGACAGAGCTTCATAAGACAATATTCACAAATACTAAGAAATATATTTTTTGTACAGTATTGCCAGTAAATTTGCTGTGGAGGATTATACATGTTTTCTATTTACAAACAGAACGCCTAAATATTAAATAGAAAAAATGTATAATCTGCCATCAACACATTTGTAAAAAAACTATGCCCATTTCATTAAATATAACTAGATGAAATAAATACATTAATATTAATACTCCTAAAATCATCAAATGGAAATCCAGAAGTGCCAGTGAAGGTGTGCGTGTGCTTGTGTGCGCGCGAGTGCATGTGTGTGTGCGCGTGTGTCTGACGTGCAGTGTGTAACAATTACGCTGGGTCAAAGTGCAGCGGTACCTCATCAAAGTCCAATTTGCCATCGAGCGGACACAGCACCTTTCTGTTTGTCAATTAGCTGGAGAGGAGACCCCTTTGCCTCAATGTATGTGTGCGGTGTGTGTGCTTCTGTGTGAGGCTTAATATCACAACGTGTAGGTCTCCGGTGTGTGTGTGTGTGTGTGTGTGTGTGTGTGTGTGTGTGTGTGTGTGTGTGTGAGTGAGGCTAGCATATTGTCAGTGACTGTCAGTTTATTGACACGTCATCAAATACTGACCTAGCAAGAACAGGGTCAGCGTAACATACAATGTTGGCCTCCATATAAAATTCATAAATAATTTACCAGCCAAGCCCTTTGTGTGTGTGTGTGTGTGTGTGCACTGCAGCAAACAGCAAATGCATGGACACGCACACACACGCACGCACGCACGCACGCACGCACGCACGCACGCACACACACACACACACACAGAAACACAGGCAGACATAGAAACACAACCTTGTTAACAGCACACACACTAACTCACTGGTATAAACACATGAACACGTTTACCTTTCAGCCTCTTTGTACTTCCCATCTCTCTCCAGCTCCTGGGCTCGACTGACATACAGAGAGGACACATCCTCCTCGCTCATGCACTTCACCGCTAGCTGTGCACGGACGCGCGCACACACACACACACACACACACACACACGTCAGCACAAATATATTTTCTCTCCAGAACATGTGTGTGTTTGTGTTTGTTTAGGGCATTTATTATGGGAGATTTGTTTAGAGAGTTTTGTTTTGTACTGTATATACAGTGTGTGTGTGTGTGTGTGTGTGTGTGTGTGTGTGTGTGTGTGTGTGTGTGTTTGTGGTTGTGTTTGTGATTAAAAATAACACTTGTCTAAATTTCTGTATGATGAGGTATTTTAATGTAGGGGTGCATGTCTGCATGTGTGTTTTTAAGTAATGTTCTTACGTGAGATTTAATCACGCGTGTGATCGGTACAAGATGTGTGTGTATGCGTGTGTGTGTGCGTGCGTGTGTATGTGTGTGTGCAGCTTCTGTGCTTGAGTGTGTCTGTGTTTGGTTTTTAAGGGATGTTATTATGTGAGATTTGTTCAGGAGTGTTATTTGTAGAGGCTCTGTGTGTGTGTGTGTGTGTGTGTGTGTGTGTGTGTGTGTGTGTGTGTGTGTGCGTGCGTGCGTGTGTATACAGTGTCTGCACTGACCTTATGAGCATCCTCCCAGCGGCCAGCTGCTGTATACATGTCTATGGCATCTTTAATGTGGCCGCCCTTCACAAACAGAGGCTCAGCCACCTACAATCACACACACACACACACACACACACACACGCACACACACACACACACACTGAGTAGCTGAGGTTGACCTGTTTTTCCTCATTCACACTGGCAGAGGAGTTACAGTCTTAATGTAATCATTTCTAGAACCAAACACTTTCCAAGGTCAGTGGTTCTCACATTTTAGCAGGGCTGCATTACGATATATTGCTGCCATATTAAGGACCGCTCAGAAACAGAATGCAAACAGCCCAGAATGCACTCAGGAACTGAGTGCATTACTGCTTATATCATAATTCATTTATTGGAAGAAAAAGTTAAACAATCACATGCACATCATACATTACATTCATACGCAATACGTATGCGCATGTTCATAAAAGTAAGCAGTGTATCTATAAACATGACTAATAAAACCAAATGCAATAAACTGGTGTTTTTTTACAGAAACACTAGTTTATTGCAGTTGGTTTTATTAGTCATGTTAACCCTTGTTCTAGTGAACCTATATGTTTGTTCATACAAGACATAGTTACAGCCCAATCGCTATATGCCCCAGCATTCCAGTGCACTGGCGATGTGCATTGCTTTCCGTGCGGGATGAATCAGAAGAGAGTATGTTTGATGCTGATTTATAGTTTCTTCTAGACTGGTAAGTAAGCAGCTATAAATGCATATAGGGCATAATAACCTTGTTGGACAATTTGAAAGACGTTCTTCTCGCCAGTGTGTGTTCCAAGCACACCCCAGAATCAATATAGAGCACATGTACACAGTTGTGAGGGGCTAGCCTGTAGGTTGGAGTTTATCATTCGTTCCTTTGTCTGTTATTATTTCGCCATGCTGCGACAGTGTGTTATCGGTTATCTGTCGGGGTTGCCAACAGCAACTGCATGCATTAAACGCCGGGCAAGGCTATTGAGTGGATGTGTTTCTTGTCATCTGGCATGCACCTGTTGCTTCCGACGCATTACAGTTGCCTGTAAACCATAGCCTATACCGTTCCATATGGCGTTGACATTGTTTGGCTGACTGTGGCTGTTTTATTGATGACATGGCACGGGGACATTATAAAATAGCAGTGTTGTTGGCTCTCAGTGTTTTAGCAGTTTGGTTGAACTGTGCTGATCTTACCTTGATGTTTAAAATAGGCTTAAATCCCTTTTGTAGCCTATTGGCTTCTAATGAAATTGGCGATAACGGAGCAGACGATCTGAGAGGAAGGGCGAACTAAGGACGCCACAAAATTTTGGTGAAATGCTGACCCCTAATGGTTTGGAGGAGATGGTAATTTTATACACATATCACCTTTAATAGAGCTGTGTAATATTACAGTGAGCGGGAACAATCTGCTAATATTTATGTTTGTAATTAACTTTGAAACATTTAAATCGTTCACTGCACAGATAAACAATATTGTCAACGTGGGAAAGTTGCAATTAATGACTGATTTGGTACATGATAAATGCAGTATGTAGTGTTGAATTCTCTCCTATGAAGAAGAACACACACACGCACACACACAAAACACACACACACACGGACACACATATACACCAGTTCCAACATTTCAATTTGCAAAAACTCTTTTTTGCAAAATTCCGGAGGAAGACTGGTTATCTTAATTACTTTCTGGAAGTACACAGAGAGCGCAGACGCAGACAAAAATAACCTGCTTCTTTCAGAGTTTGGCAGTCTATGCAGTGTCTCCAGCAAGACCTGGCTCAACGTGAAGAGAATCAATGTAAGAGAATGTGCCATATCCCCCATATCCATACACCTCTTCATTGCTTTTTGCCTTTTTGATAATATTCCTGGTGTGGTACAGTTAGCTTAGCTTTCCTAGGTATCTGAAGATTTTTATCAGAAATTCTGACAAGCTCTCAGTTGAAATAGAAGCTGAGTCATGAGTACCCCAAGTTCATCACCTTTAATCTCAATGTGCCCGTGCGATGTAGCGATCAAAACATCTGAAGGTGCACCATGACGCAATAGCATATGTGAATATCGACAAACTATACTGTCCACGTCTTTCTAGCCACCTGCAAGTCCATACACGCCAGTGAATCTTGTTTTCAAAAGTTTCAGTACACAGAATGGCAAAGATGATTAAGGCAGCACATTTTTGCCTTGTTAGCGCTACAAACCCTACGTTAGCAAACAAACTTCTACTTCTTCGTTGGTAAACAAAATTCTACCTGCCTCGGAGGAGGTTTTTAACAAGTTTTTTTTTGACAACTGTCGGTAGCGTGACTGGTCCGTAGGGGCCCACCGGCTTATTTTACAGGTACAGTGTGAGCAGTCAGGTGCTAGCTTGACGATCAGTACAGTGTGAGCACATTAATCATGAGCTTTGGTTTCACATCACAGACAATTTGCTCACAGTACAATTTCTAAATGAACAAAATTTCAAGCATTGTACTCCCAGGTGTAGTTAGCTCACCCAGATGCAGGTGTATTACTCAGATGATTAGGGCTCCTTTATTCACCTGAATTACATACAGCTGAGCTAACTAATCCACCTAAAATAAGCTACAGTAAGCAAGCTCTAGTGTGACACTACCAACCTGCTCTTGATCAAAGCAACCACTTTGCATGTTAAGTGTATGAATGAGAGAGAGGCTCTAGCATTTGCTCGATGATAACATTAGATCTTCCTTCAAGACCACCCCCCATCTGTCTCACCTCATACTCCTGCACGGAGACATAATGCTGGGCTATCTTCACATAGTATTTGCTTGCTGAGGTTTCGTCCTGTGTCTCCAAGATGTGGATGGCCTTCTTCCACTGGCGAGCAGCAATGGCTGCCTCGATGGCCTTTAAAGAGCATCTATGGGAGGAGAGACAAAATAATAAGCTAACTAACCACTGTGTGTGTGTGTGTGTGTGTGTGTGCGTGTGTGTGTGTCTGTGTGTGTTCCCTTGGGAACAGTGCAGTCTAATGAACAACAGTGATGCTCTCTACACGATTAGCCAGTCAATTAGTTGTGCTAACTCACTTCATCACCCACTTACTCACATTGCTCTTCAGCCTCTGAGACACTCTCTCAGGTATACATTTGGCTGAGGCTGTAGCTCTAGATGTCACAGTGTTGCTGTGTTAAATGGACCTGTGTATTCCAAGATATTGTAGCGACCTCTTGGGTTAATGATTGTACATTAAGGTACACAGTTTAATGGGGGGGGTTGCACCCGTTGTTATGGGGGAGGACAGTAGTAAGATGTGTGTGGGCGGGCTTAAAAGGGAAAAACAGAAGTAAAAGGATTTGAAGCGGGAGTGTCTGTTATTTTTGGTGCGCTCTCCTTTTTGTTTTGGGTGCAGCCCTTTTTGCCCGGTTCTGTACCAATAAACAGGATTCTACAC
>JAODUE010060504.1:0-16738 GCA_027564755.1 Amblyopsis hoosieri | reverse complement strand
CTTAGAGAGTCCTCAATAGAACTCTATGGGAGAAGTACCAGAGACATTATATAGAGGAGACAGACCGCTTAGAGAGTTCTCAATAGAACTCTATGGGGGAAGTACCAGAGACATTATATAGAGGATACAGACCACTGAATGGGAATGGGAGAAGTCTGTAAAGTTGGTTGAAAGATATGAGCGTATCGTCTGTTTTATACTGGCTTTAACCTAAATAGCCAATTGTGTGGTTGCACTGATGCAAGCTGACAGTTGTGCATGCGTAGTAGAAGGAACCTGTGGGGAAATGCGTCTTTTTAAACCTTATTTTGGGGCAAAGTTGCCAGTATAAGATGTTTGCCAGTATAAGATGTTTTCCTCTAGCTCGGGCAGGTTTAAGAATTCTGCATTTTTTATGCTGGAGTATCCTGACTGTTTCTTAAGGGTAATGTAAACGAGTAAGAAAGTAAAATAGCAACACAAACAAAGTGGTGCAGAACGCACACAACAAAAATTTCTTGTTGAAGCAGAGCTTCTGAGAGAGCACTCTATATGGCATTTAAGGGAGCGGTGCTATTCTTTTGATTTGAGTTAGAAGTGCAAGTGTTCTCGAGATTGACATACTATACCTTTTAATGATATTGCATATAAATGCAATCTATTTTAACTCTTATTTTTCATATGATATTTGATTCGGAAACAGTTGTTTCATTTGATGTATTATTCTGTAGTCCTGGAAACAATTCCTCGTATATATGGTATTACTCTACATGGCACTTGCTGCTGCACCTGTTAACCTATATAAGAGACCGACCATATTGGACGTAAATAATTCACTCAACTGGCGTATTGCAGTGGAAACATCGACCACACCGGACAGGCATGGTAGTCGTCTCGGTTAATGTTCAGTCTCCAGGCCAGTGCTTCTCAAATGGGGGTAGTGGGGGTACCTATGTGATCACTTTCTAAAATAAATAGTAGTCCGCTTTCAAAAATCAAATTCTACTCAGGTCTAATAGTCTACATAGACAATGACGACAATGAAAATGTGAAATGTGTTCTCCTGGAGCCATCAATGGTAGATATGTTATAATTACTGACTTGTAATATCGTGTACATTTGCAGGCTGGAAGCAACCATTAGCATTCAATACTCTTATATCAGTTCAGTTCAACTTTATTGTCAGACTCAGGGTCCATGAGAGAGAGAGTTAGGGAGATCTATATACATTTGTCTTCTCTAAGGTTATATTGAAAACGTGTAGTGGTAAAGGGGTGCTTGGGGCAGAAGAAGACAGAACCAGTGCTCTAGATGACAAGTTGGATGAACTACGGAGCAGGCTGGCCTTCTTGTGGGAGAATATGACTCCCAAACGGTTGAAGGAGACAGTTCAGCGAACACTGGATTAAGGGTTACAGTTTTAAGAGAACAGTTTGGAATGTTTACACAAAGCGTTTACATTTTTACAAGTTCGCCGAATCTGAACGCACCTCAGCAACATGTTTGTTTCGCATGGATACCTGCCGCATTAGCTCTCCACTCGTCCTGACTACGCCATTGTTCAGGAGGTAGCCTACAATACATTCGCTAGCAGCAGGACAGGACAGGACAGGGGAGGGGCGGTGGTGGTAAACAACTTGTGGTGCTCAGATGTGGACACTGTGCTTCCACTGGGACTCACGCCAAATCTGGCATCATCAAACGCTGACCTTTCTGCCTCCCAACTCCCGAGGGATTCTGTGTGCGTGTGTGACTGGTCACACACCGCTCCACCGGCACCAACAAGCATCGGAAGCGGACGAGACCGCTTACGACACAGCCGGGCATGGGAGCTGCTCTGCCCCCGACCGCAGGGCCTGGCTCCGCCCGACTAGTGCTCTCTGCTCTATTTTCACTGAGATTATAGTCTGGAAGCCCTGGTTGCTTTGGTGTTGGCACAGCCGCCCTGCATGGTGGACCAGTCAACATCCATATTGGTGGGCATGTGCAATGAATTCTAGCCTGTGTTTCTAATGGTTATGGAGACAGAGCTAGATGAAGCGATACAGCGCAACGTCGACTGGTTAAAGGCTCGTATAAAAGTAAAAAAAATGCAGGACCCACACACCCAGAGGTGGAGAAGAAGGTGGTCGTCACGGAAATGGGACTGGAGCTTGCGGACCAGATTAGGACCATTGTCTTGCAAAGCATCATGCTGTTTAATGGCTGACGGAGCTGTACAGCACACGATACGTCGCTTTATTCCCTTTGTTCTCTTTGTCTTTTATTACCAACAGTGTCTATACAGTATTTATTGTGTTTGTTGTCTTGTGTGACGTCTGCAGAGTCAAGTGTGCAGTAGGACCAAGAGAGCCATCACCTTCCATTACTGCGGCTTTGTACATGTAGTGAGAAATAAAGACAACTAGAAAATAAACGTGTATTAAATCAACATTTAATTATCTTCTAGCCATTAAAATTAGGGATGGCACAATCCAGTTTTTTCAGTCCCGATACCGATACAGATATCATACTGTGGGTATCCACAGCCAATGCAGAGTACCGATCCGATTCCAATGTTAAATTAAGTTTTAAGTTAAGTTGCAAAGTAAAAGCCAATCTCTATTTTAGGACTTGGATGCATTTTATAAACCTGTTGCTGATAGTGTGGCCTGGGTAGGTTAGACATGGCTGATGCTTGACAGTAGATATACGTGTGTACATTCATTTAATTGGATCAGCCCCATGGATCGGTTACAACTGTCCAATTGTCACCGATCCAGCTATTAAAGTCAGTATCGGTCCGATATTTGAAATTAATCAGTTTGAAAATGACACCCCCAACTAATACAAAAGAAGGGACACTCAACTGAGGTCCCATTTTTAGTAATGTTTTCGTTACTATTATTAATAATAATAATATGCTGTGCCCATATGTGGTACTGTATGGAGAGACTTGGCTCTCTATAAAGTAAAAGGTTTATTCAACCACTTGCATACATATTTTTTGAAGCAATGTTCCTCAATGTAAAATTATTAAAGTAAAAGATGTGTGCGCCCCCCCCCCCCATTGTCTCTTAGTAACCGAAATGCACGTTGGTAATTCCAGTGTAAATTAGACAAGGAGTAATTACATTGCTAATTGTATCTGTTTTGCGACATCACACTGACTCCCACCCTTAAAAAGGCTTAAAATATAACAATTAGTCATAGAGGTGGGATGGGGGTTAATGTCTTTAGGGTGGTGAGGTGGGTTGCTCTAATGTTAACTGCTGCTTTATCTGGATCAGATAAAAGTTAATACAATTAAAAGTGTTCAATTAAATTCATTATTGCGTGCGTATTATGCGTTAAATTGTGAATTGCTGGCAACCTACACAAGGTAAGTTAACAGGCAGAAAACTGCACTCTTTAAATCAAAATTGAATGTAATATCCATTTACTGTATGACTGTAGACCTACTTTACCTGCTGTCCAAATGTGTCAGGCTTAATATGGAATTTGACGTATTTCTGGACAGTGCTGCCAGATCTCAACAAAACGGACAAAAAAATGGACTCTGAATTTATACAGCACTTTTCTAACCTTCAGGTCAATCAAAGAGCTGTATCAGGATTGCCTCACATTCACCCATACACACGCACGCACACCCACGCCCGCGCAAACATGCACGCACACACACACACACACACACACACACACACACACACACGCCGGCCATGCAGTGCTCCATCCACAGGGAGCAGTCGGGGTTAGGTGCCTTGCCTGTGGATATTTAGTCACGATGCAGCGGGGTTTGAACCAACCTTTTGCTCATATGTTGCCTCGAAGAGGGAATATAGGTGCAAACATATGGTGACCTCTGCATTTTTCTTTTGGACAAGGAGGGGGCATTAGAAATGCATTATGTTGCTCTATCTTTGTTAAAGGTACAGTCTTCTACACAGCCCTGGCTCCGTAAATAGGAACATAAACAAAGTGGTGCAGACCGCACACAACAACATCCCAGCCATAGCAATGTGTTTCCAATGTGGGAGAGACTGAGCTTCTGAGGGAGCGCCCACATGGGAGGGGGAAGTGTTTTTGTTTTCCAATATCAACAAGCTTTCTCCAGAATTACTTACTATACCTTTTTAAATTATCAGTGACGAGACAAGAGTGATGCCATAGATCAAATGATCATGATTAAACTGCAACTAAGGTTGCAACGCAGAGCGCCAACACCGTTCAGCTTGTACAGACAAGGGTGGGCCTGAATAGAACACTCCAAATCCCTTACGTAAGCTCTCTGTCCCCTGGGAAATCAACCAGGCAGTATCGAGAACACATCATCTGACCTGGAATCACTGGATAACACACTGTTCTCTGGACCTATTTTGCAAATATTTGTATTTGTATTATTTAAATTACCTTTACATGCGGACTCGCATTTCCATTGTGATCTGATAAAATGCAGTAGCTGTCCATAACATTTCCATGTGAAATGTGGGCCTGTGCAGCCCTTTGAGACTGTAATGTGATTATGGGCTATATACATAAACTTGACATTTCATATTATGGATATTTACAGAGATATGTGTAAAAATCTCCCATCAGTACTTCAAGGGTTGTACTTTGGCTATGCTCTATTTCCTTTTGCTGAGAATATAGTCTAGAAACCCTGTTCGCATTAGCATTTTTACATCCACCCTGCTGGCGGCCCAATCAGGGTGGGGTAGTGAGATGACGTTGAAGTCAAACGTGATTCTAAATGGTGGTAGAGCTAGATAGGGCAGTTGTAGCGACGCCGATTGGTTCAGAGTTTCAAAATTAACCAGAGGTCTACATTATAAGTAGGGGGAAACGATTGTGAACACTTCCCAATGGAGCGTGGCCAGACCCTATTCACAAAGTCAATATGGTCTGGTTACACCAGGCTAACTCTGTGCAGCAGGAGCCTTGGAATCTATTCATGTAAATGTGATTGGTTGTTTCGTGTCACATTTCATGCGGCGTGTTGAAATGGCCTTTGCAGTGCCACCACTGTGACCAGACTGCCGTGATCATGAGCGTGTATACACCTACGTGCAAGACGGTGGCTTTGTGGACAGCAGTGGTGTCTATCAAGTGAATTACTATAGTGGTAGACCTACAGCTCTCCATGCAACAAACACCTTTACTTTATCTTACCTCCTCAGTTCAGTTGGCCAAGAAGAAAAAAAAAGTACTATTCTAATTATAGGCAACAGTTAATTGTGTTTAAATTAATGGGTTATGCCAGAGCCATGGAAAGAACAGAGTTAAGCCAAATGAAGTTCAATGGTCACATGGTTCATGGAGAGGCTAAACCTATGGCAAAATAGTTACATAATTATACAGATATATAACTTTGTTGTTTGGTAATTAGTAGTCAATAAATGCACCGATTTTACATTTAAAATAGAATTTATAGTGTACTTTTAGTATTTAGGATAACTTCCGGGAACTATTCTGAGCTTACTGTGGAAAAACGGTCCATTGGAGTTAACGGAGATGACGCAACTCTCTATTTACATGGCTCTGGGTTACGCTAGCAGAACAAGATATATCTAACAACGAGCAAACTATAAGATATAAACATGTAAAGAGTGGCTGGCACATCGAAAGATGGTGAGATGGTCCGCTATATGTGCTGACAATGTTGTCAATGTGCCAACACTGTAATTTCCTGAAACAAACGCAAATCAAGCTTGTGCGTATGTATGTGTGAGTTGTGTACAGAAAACACTTTTTTTTTACGTTTCCTGAATAATTAGACTGTATTCATATCAGATTTCAGCATGGAAAGGGCGAAGAAACTAGAGGCTTTACAGCATGTGGCAATCCTGTCCAAGACAGCAAGGATTGACACTGTGACAAGTGGCCTGTTTTTTTCGCCCTTCCAGCCAAAATATAAATGTCAGATTGTTATTTTTGTGGCTAATGAGAAATATTGATGAGCAGCCTGCTGTATTCAGCAACACTGATGGCAACATTCAAAAGGGCACTCCAAACATGTTATTTCATTTGTTTGATATTAGGATATCAAGCATAAACAACATTTATTGTCATTAATTGAATATCATGCATCGTAGTATGCTGCCATTTGGGCAGAGCATTTGCATTTATTTGCACTAGGGGGCAGTAGACTAGATGCTGTATTGTTAAACGTCATTAATTGTCACGTTTCAAATATGATGGCTGAATAGGCACTCTTCCGCTCAGCTCTGCTGGTGCAAATAATTAGAATGCCGTCACTTATGGTACCAAGAGATTTCAGCGGTTTTCCTATCTACCTGATAATTGATTAATTCTGACAAAAACAAGCGTAGGCTACCTCATTACACATTGACAACCAGGTGCATTTTATTTGCATGAGCAGTAATTATAGGATTTTCTTCAGCTGCAGCCTCCTGGGCTGAAAGTGAAAGTGTGTATGATTTTGTCATATGCATTTTCTAGCTTTTATCTCTTGATAGATCTTCTTTTTTTTTTTTTCTGTCAGCAACATCTTCCTGCCTCAAGCAAGCGCAGATACGTTGTCACATTAAATAACGGACCAATTCCAAATATAATTGTGATGATATTGAACCTTTCCAGCAGGATGATTCACAATTCACATAAAATTGCCCAGGAAACCGAATTTAAAGGGCTGACTATCACAGGCTCCATCCAAGTTTAGGCTGAGTGAATGACCTCCATCTGAAGGGCTGTCAACCTTAATGACGCCCTTGTGATGAATCAGTATGCATGCAGAATATGACAGGAAAGTAATAAACCTTTAGCCTGTATGTAGCATAGCACTAAATACTGCTGCCTAGTTTGGTTATTTGAGATTGAATTGAAGATGGAAGAATGTTCTCTGTGTGGGAGTGCCAGAAAATTACCAATAGATGGGGGGTAGGGCGTAGCCAAGGGGACCGGTGTAGTGACCAGTGCCATTCAATACAATCGCTGACCGCGTTAGTGTGATTTCATTGATGAGGTGCGTTTGTGTTACACCATCGTGACCTGTCACAGTTTGCCTTCGATGCAAGTATGAAATTGGAGCTCGTGAAGTCAGGATGGTCTCACGAGCTTCCGTTGGTGTTCAGATTCATAGAACAAGTAGGTTTGCGTGTAGTCGAAGAGACCCATGCTGCATATCTGCGCATACTTTAGAGTTTTAGGGCGTACTCACACTTGGCCCAGGTAAACCGTGCCTGAGCTCGTTTGACCCCAAAGTGCGGTTCGTTTGACTAGTGTGATCACTCCGTACCGTGCCCGGGCGCGGCACGTTAAAGTGTGCCGTGGCCACGGTTTGGTTGGACTCGGGCGCGGTACGCATCAGTGTGATCGCAAACATACCCAAGGACGGAACTGAAGTCACAGTTGTTTCATTACAAACAGCATGTCGGCAAACGGAACACTTTGGTCTACGGCAGAAGTGCAATGTTTGTTGTAAATTGGGGCAGACGAGAGTATTCAGGAGCAACTGGATACAACACACAAGAACTATCTGCTTACTCGTGGGTATCAAAGAACCACTGAGCAGTGTCGGCAAAAGCTGGAAAAACTGCGTGCTCAGCATCTGATGCTGGTAGCTCATCGGACATCAAGGACATGTTCCAGTGGAACGATTATGTGGACAAAATAATAATTGTCCTGAAACCAAAATTAGCCACCCTAATGTTTTGGAGTAAGCGTGCCCTGGCCCTGAATGTTAACTGCAGTGTGAGTGCAGGCCAGCGGGGGAGTGGGGAGGGGGTCAGATCAGCAGGTGAATAAAGCCTATTGAAAATAATGTAGCCTACCAAATATGTATTATTGTCATTAAAGGCTACTATAATCCTTGTCATAATCTGCCAAGTGCCACCATACTAAAATGACTGGATTTAGCTGGCCACCCCAATAGAACAGTTCTGGCTACACCCCTGAATATATTGTATGTGAACCTTAAAATCAAATTAAACATTTTTACATATGGATGCTAATATGCTAATATGCTAACCATGGTGCATTGCTAGTTATGAAACCTATATCATATATTCAGACTGGACCGTGTGTTTTGGCCGAGCTTGTGTGGTTGGTATTGGTACAGTTCACAGATGGGGCTTTTCCCTGACACTACGCCAAGAGCATTTGCCAAAGCTGTGACTTGTGCTTTGAAATGGATTTATCTAGGCTAGAATGTGGGAGCTCTTGAAAGACGCACATGCACACACGCACGCACACACACACACACACACACACACACAAACACAGAGAATAAAAAAGTTTAGATATGAAATAGGGTATATTGCTTTTGGTTGAGATTACCTTCCATCATAATTTCCTCTTAAAGGCAGAGTCAGTCAGTCTTGCTAACTTCAAGCTCAAATCAAAACAATATCACTCCGCGGTCCTCCACGGTGGCGCCTTGCACATAGAAATGCATTGTGAAGCAAAGCGTAGTGCTACGGATTTGTTGATACGAGCGGGAGTCACCGCTTGTTTATGTTATTAATACTGGAAAAATACCGAAAACACGCAGAGAATGGCAAGCTAGCAAAATGCGAGGAGATTTTTGTTGAGTTTGACAACGTGTGTTAGCTTACATTTAACTTGCAATTCAGAACGTTCAATGCACTGAATGCACTCCGGGATAATTGGCTATATGTTCGTTGTTGGTTACACAGAGCCAATCGGAGACAGTGTAGGGGTGGGTCTTCAAAGAATGCGGATGTTGGTGCGCGTATGTTAAACTCTGACACTGACAGAAGACAGAAACATCGCGAAGGTAGATTGAAATGGGGTAGAGACTTTCAGAAATGTTTATTGTTTCGCAACGACCCATTGGAAAATGGGCCAGACACTTTGCTCTTGCGGGCCAGGCCTAGCCAACGGGCCACCTATTGGTGTCCACTGCCATATGATCATAATCTCTGTACCCCTAGACTTCATGTGCAAGTGTTCAGACAACTCCTTTTGTAGGGTTATCAATTGTGGCTTGCACTGCGTGAAATCAATTACAGTATTTTTTAGGTAATCATGACCGGGTTACTGTACGTATTAATGTGATTATCTATTACTTTAAAAGCAGTTTATTAAATGAAAGTGAAACATATCTAAACATATGAGAAGACGAACAAATTAAAAGTGTTGTGAGTTTACTGCGTGTAAAGGAATTGTTTCATATGAAAGGTATACAAAAGACTGATTAGGTGAAACTGATACTTTGTGATTTTGTGTTTCGTATTCAGTCAGTTGAAAATGCACTTAAAGTGATGAACTTTACTTCTCAAGATCTGTTGTGTTGAGTTGTGTACTATGAGTAGTGAAATCTTACCACACACTTGTGAATATAGTACCAAAACGATTTAAAAAAAAAAAAAAGCCTGTAAATACTGTAAAGCAAAAACACGGGTGAAAATCATATTTTTGCTCAGGCTGACCACTCAGACTGCAAATGCTAACACATAATATATGCTTACTGAAATAGGATGCTGCATATGTTTGCTTTAAAGGACAAACACATTTATCAATGTTGTAAAATAAATTCACATTAGTTTTTTGTTCCAACATCCAGTGAGACTGACTTTATTGTTTTGTGGATAGGGATTTTAAAGGGATTTCAACCAAGAACGATAAACTGGTTATGTCGTAGACAGGGGTGTTATTTAATCAATGGTTGACTAATAAGTGCTTGGCAGCAGTCATAACCTGCTGCTAAGCACTCATTAGTCAACCTACCCCACAGATGTAGTATGGACACGTTTGACAAGACACAAGCTACCTAATCTTGCCTTGTGTCACCAAATTCATGTTTAATAGCTCTGTCTCGTGAAAGTGAATTAAATTAAACCCATACAAGCTACAGTCATTATATCTGCCTCCAGGCAACTTGACATAGGTTTTGTCAACTCTGATTATTATTGCCTTTGAAAATCCACATCTCTTAAACTAAAGAGTGTCTCTTTTAATGGTTTCTGATATTATTGCTAGTATATTGCCTGTTTCACCTCTCATTATACCCTGCCCAGTATTTATAGACGTGGCCTGTCAGGGTATGCCAGATTCAGCTCAGTTCTGTTGTTTAACGGCTGGCTCAGCCTAAATGCTAATTATAACCTTTATAAATTGATATTTTCTTGTATAAAGAAATCCATTTGTTCACACTTTGTGATCTGCCCTTAGACGATCACTCGGTGACATGGTGTGTTGTGTGTTTTATGTTAAAAGTGTGAAATGTTGCGGATTTGATGCGACGGATAAACACTGTGTTGACGTAAATGTTACGAAGAAATCCCAGCAAACAATGTGGGTACCTTAAAATTAATTGGACAAGGAATGGGATTGTATTAACCTGGTATAACCAGACTTAAAATAAATTGACTTTATGAATAGGATCTCGACACGCTTCACTAGTGATTATTAACAGTTTTTGCATTCTAATAATGGGGGTAGATCTCTACGCACTATTGGACATGCAGCCTTTAACAGATCAGCGTTGCTACAACTGTATACATCGCTTCATCTAGCTCTGCCACCATTTTGAAGTCACTTTGCCACGTGATTGGTCCGCCATCCAGGCTGTGCAAACAGGATTTCCAGACTAATCTAAAAAATGTAGCTAAGCGCTAAAGTCGGGCAGGGCCAAGCTAAGACTTACTAAAAGCCTATGTTGCATCCAATGGCACTGTGATACTGTCTATTTCCATATGACTGGGACTTTAGATACAGAGCTACAAGGGCATATTTAAGTATCCGGCTCTTTTGGTGATCATGCATTATCTTGTTATTAATGTATTTGTTTAACCGGCGGTGCCTGGTGGTAATAAACCCAATAAGCAGTATTTATGTATCATGCAGTGCACACAATTTGTATATTATGTTTACTTTCTGCCTCTTTGTTGTTGTGTGGCAAAGCCAGAGGCCGTCAATAATGGAGATGGCTCAACATATATTACGGTAGCTTCCTGTATCTGTCACTTGGATTTTGCCACTGCCCGCCCCCCTCTTCAGGAGACCATTGGCAGGTACAGTGTCTATTGCTTCCGGTGGAAGATGTGAGCACAGATTATGGCCAGTTCCTTTGCCCCATAGTAAAACAATACTAGCGCTGTGCAATTAATACATTTTAATTTTGACTTCAATTTCGGCATTTACAGATGTAATATAATTGAGAAAATACGATTATATTGCACATTAAGTTATGCAAGTAAACTCTTATATTGTCTTGTGTTCTGCATGACAGGCACACACTCACTTTAGCCCCTTGCAGGGTGAAAGTGAGTGATCAACATTGATTAGTATTGACAGTATTGAGGGACATTTCACATTGAAAGGTCTCGTTCATTTGTTTCACTTTTAGATGCAGTAAATGCAACATCTTTCCAAAGTATATGACCATATTGACCAAAATGATGATTATTTTTTCCATTATCGAGCAGCCTTAGACAATACTGGAAATATATAAGGAATGAATGAATGCATGCATTAATGAATGAATGAATTAAAGGTTCTTGGCACCCTGAACCTGCTGCTCTGGAACCAAGACACTGTTGTTGTTTTATGTGAGTATTCATTTTAAAATACCCCAGAAGAGCCAGAGGTAATTTCTCAACACAAAGTACTGACCTATGGCCTTATCGCCAATTACATTTATTTTTACTGTAAATAAACAATAAAATACATATAAAAAAATAATAATCAAATAAAATACATGAAGACATAAAATAAATGATGAATTATAGAGCTCTGAATATCAGCTCTGAATATACTCAAGTGTTAAAACAGTAAAACAAAGTATTATGAAATCTACATTAAATTTAAAAAAATCACTGAGATCTATGGCTCATCTACAACTTTATTAAACACAAAGTTATTTTAATTAAAATGTAATCACCTGTGTTTGAGAAAGGAGAAGATGATACTGACTGTGCCCGCAGTTGGTCCCAGTTGTCCTAATGTTGCTTGCAGATTACCGTTGATGAGGCCTGTGGTTTCCTCATCCCTCCTTCATTCCTCCCTTCATTAAAACAAATGATTAATTATGACCATTGTTGGGATTGTATGTACTGGTAATGTCGTTACTGTTATTACTTCTCTCGGTTATTAAATGGGAAATCCGGACAGTTAAGACATCATTCCTTAATGTCAATTCTCTTTATATCCATTTATTTGATAGTGGGGGGACAGAGCACTTTCTTTTGTGTTTCAGTATAAAATACAAAATGAAAATGTGCTGGAGTTTGCATTTGTTGTCCTTAGGCAGTTAAAAAGCAACAAAAAAAACTCCAAAACAACATAATAAACAGGAAAATGGCACAATCTTCTCGCAGCTATGGCATTTGTGACCAAAACCACATAAACAAAAACAGCTCCAGTGTCGAGATTCCACACTATAAAGAAGCAACAGCTTCTTCAAACTCAACATAATTATGTCAAGTGTAACTGAGCACATGAAGCTCTATGTCTCCACTTCAGGTGTGCGAGGCTGATTTTGGTGGAAAATGCAGATGACGGAACCAAAGATACTAAAATAATAACAAGATGGAGGCTTTTCTTTTTTTTTTGCATTTCAATGGAAGCAAAAATTGATTGCTTCCGGTCTCTTAAGTGGGCGTGTCACCAACAGCATTCTGCTGTAGAGGGCTGACGTAGGCAGCGCCCAGAGGGATAAATCTACCAGGCATGGCCTGAAACATGTATCCAAAAACTGATTGCTGCAGAAATACCATTGTGGCCTCAGATTTATCATAGGTACTTAATGTTATATACTCAAAATACCCATTAACACCCCCAGAGACAATATTTTGTTGAAATCCGTGGACCACTTGCATTTGAACGCTGAGTAGTTCTGGTCTGCTTACAGGGTGAAGCCCCCCTCCCCTTCCTCGAATGCATGCGTGCCGTCCGGTGAGCCCTCTCCATTTCCAAGCTCTCGGACGGCACGCTGCTCACATGCACTCCACCTGACCTGAATAGTCGACTGAGTCTATAGCGCTTTAGCATCCTTGTGCATGGCCTTTCAGTCTCGCCGCTGCACAGCCGTGGCACCGCCTGTGCAAGACAAATGCTTTCTTTCACTCCACCTGAATACACACTCTTGTACTTTTGCTCTGCTGAGATTTTTCTTGATGTTGGGTTTTATTTTTGTGTGTCGTATGTCTGTAATGCCAGTTTGTCGATCGCACAAGATATTGAAGAGAAAATATAGAATACACTTTTATTTAAAAACATGTAATTTCTGTTGCTAAATAATTGAAATTATTGAAAGTCCATATTGCGCTGCAGAGACTCGCTGATTAAGTTTTGCTCGTGACATTCGGGATCAGGGTCATCGCTGGGGTTCTGTGCTACCAGCTGGTCGCTACTAATATCTGCCCATAGGGGGCGCTGCCTCGTGTCTGGTCGCACCTAACCGTGCACACGACAGTCAGCTTCAGGACCGTTGTCTGTCTGAAGCCGGCGAGCTGCCAGCCGTCTCCCATCTCCATTTCCTCCACATGAGTAATAGAACTCCAGCAACAATGGCGGTGCGTTTGAGGCTACAGTGTGTGGTCTCTCTCTCTCTCTCTCTCTCTCTCTCTCTCTAAACTCATCTCTACCTCTCTAGCATCCCCAGCGCTCACCCCGCAGTCAGTGCTTGTCCTAGATTTATCGCTCTCTCCCTCTCTCTTCCTCCCCCTCTCTCCCTCTCTCTTCCTTCCTCTCTCTTTCTCTCTCCCCATCTCCCTCTCTCCCTCTCTCAAGCACACATTCACTCATTAGAGAGTCATTCGCTCTCTAAAGCTACTTCTCATTTTCTCCTCGACTCCCAGTTTGCCATAGCACTGTGTCTTTTCTTAATCCCAACACAATTAGCTAACAAGACGATTCTGCCATGACAAGGCTGTAGCAAGGTGGGTTTTTATGTGTTGGTCTTTTTTATTCCCGCTCCCCCCGGCGCTCATTATCTTTAAAACAATGCCTTTTAAGATTGCAGCTTTATCCGTTCTCTTCAATCTCTTCAAAAGGTTCTTATGAAATACTTTTTGGGTCTTCTGTTGCGGACAACAGAAATAAAAAAACTGTTGTACCTTGGGAAAACTCACAGAAACGTTTTGTCGTAACCATTTACATACTTAGGAAGACATTTGCAGAATACTCTAGTGTCTGTTAATTAACAGGATTATTAACCAACATGTTGATGTCAAACCATATTAACAATAACAATGTACAGTATATTTATGTCTTTTTACAACTAATATTGTCCTTGGTAACCACAGCACTGCTTAAAGCTGATTTACTACTCTAAAACTTTAGCCTGGTTGCCAGAAAAATATATTCACTTCGTGATTATGGTCTGACCACGCTCCATTGGGAAGTGTTAACAGTTAATTTTGAATCTATTGGACAGCGTTGAACCAATCGGTGTTGCTACAACTGTTTTGATCGCCTCATCTAGCTCTACCACCATTTTGGAACACGCTTGACTTCAACGTCATCTCACTACCCCACCCTGCATTGGGTCGCCAACAGGGTGGTACTAACTCCCATTCACTAATTGTGTCGCTTTTGTTTTGTCCAGGCTTTGTACAGTGGCTGTTCAGAATAGTTTACTGGAATCACACAAAACGTAAGACATGTGCATGAGAACGCAACCAAGTCATCGGGGTTAACCGTTTACATGGTAGAAGGCTGTTAGTCGGGTTGTGGAACAGGTTATTCTACCTCTCTGCTTTGGAATTAAATTTCAATCAGGTTGGCCGTTTCTCTTCTGATCGTGTTTTATATGAAGCAATTTTTTTTGAGTGGAGCCTTTAACCCAATTCCAATCGAAATAATAGGGTCCATGTAAACGCAGCTTCTGATGGTTTAGGTTTGCCATGAAACTGCTGATGAGTTTAAGTCATGTTATAGATAATGTTTAGCCTTCTGGGCGAAATGCCCGGCAATTGGGAGTCTCCTTGTAGCCAGTTGGCTGTGCCTGAGTGCGCCATAAGACATATCGACCAAACAGCAAGCGTGGCTCAAGGCAGTGGCATAGCTCCGGTGTTTGAGTGCACCTGTCTCGGCCTATACACTGCACAGTCAACACACAGTCTGTTAATCGACCCCTAGTTTTGACAGCTCCTGCTTCAGTTGATTTATAATGGTTTAACAAATAGCCCATTGTTCTTTTTTAATATGACTGTAATACAAAAACAATCTGGAATTAAAGGTATAGTGAGTTATACCTAATAAGCTAACTGTACGCTGTAAGATAACTTGAAGCTAATGCACATTTTGTCAAATTCAGCTAATATCTCCTCACATTTTGCTAGCTTGCCATTCTCTGTGCGTGTTGAAAAAAATGTTCTGGTACACACCCCTGACGCCGTAAAGAGGAACACAAACAAAGTGGTGAACACCGCTCACAATAACAATACCCTTGGCTTTGCAAGAAGAAGCATAAGGGTTCTTAAGATAGGTTACTGTGTCACATTACGTTAGTTATAGAACACCACCCTGTGGGAAACATGATTGTGTTTCAATATGTGGGGCGGAGCATCTGAGGGCGTTCATTTTTATTTTAGTTTGAAGTTGGCAAGAGAATGACTAACCCTGCCTTTAAGAGGCTATAGGCTACTATTATCACGTCTCCAGGAATTTGGATTACTGTATTTTACAGCAAATTCTATTTCTATGGGTGCATTGAAAGGCAATTTAAATAATATGTATTTCTATTGCAAATGTAGAACTAAAGCTTCATATAAAAATAAAATTATGGCAATGTTGAGGGTAGTGCTTCTAGGGAAGCATCCTATGACATTGTAGGGTTTTTGTTTTAATTGAGTTCACATGTCAAAAACCTTTCTTAAGTATCGCTGACCACACCTTTACTAATATACTTATCGCAAAATTGTGAGTATTCCATATAGATAGATTAACCATATTTATTTTGGGAAATTGCATGAGGCACACACATAAACTCTTTCCATGGGAGCCTAACTGAAGCATACATTTGACAATGGCTGCAGCCTGCCTGCCTGATCATATGACCGTATTCCCCAGGTATTCTACTCTTGTTGAAGATGTAAACCACTGTCTGAGTATAGCATTGAAAAGAGTCCCTTAATAGGTGTCGTGGGGCTATGAATACACGGGAAATGGGTTAATTAGGAATGTCTCTGAACACCCCAGAGAAAAGTGTGATTTAGCACGGTTAAACCACCACAGGGAAATCATGTTTCCCACAGGGTGGTGTTCTATAACTAACGTAATGTGACACAGTAACCTATCTTAAGAACCCTTATGCTTCTTCTTTGAAGCTTGGTTGGGATGCAGAGGCTCTAGTCTTCCTGTGAACCAAAGGGAGTGAGGGAGCATCGGGGAAGGGAGGGGGAGATGCACCGTAGTCGTACCTGAACTGGTGAGTCAGGCCACACAGTCTTTCAGTTGTTTTCCGGATCCAAAGACGGAAACCTCTGAAGACGAGCAACCGTAAGCACCGTACTATTCCCAGACCCTTGGTGATGAGGCTGTTCCATGTTACCATATAGGTCACGCTCCCCACAGTCTGTACAAACACCTTAAGGGCAGAAGAAAGGGAGGGGGGGATTTATGTCAGATGGAGCCATCATCTGTCTGTCGGACTTTATTGTCAGACTCCGGTTAGCTGTCGGTCGTGCGGCAGAGATGGAGATGTGGTTCGACCAACAGTGTAGAGCCACAAAGCTATTTGAGAGCTCTTCTGGAGCCTTTGACCCACAGTGTAGAGCCACAAAGCTATCTGAGGGCTCTTCTAGAGCCTTTGACCCACAGTGTAGAGACACAAAGCTATCTGAGGGCTCTTCTA
>JAODUE010060493.1:0-16738 GCA_027564755.1 Amblyopsis hoosieri | reverse complement strand
TATTTATAGGTGCGCCCTCCACCTCCGCACCTGTAGAGGGTGCATGGTGCGGCTCACGCACGAATAACAGAACACAGCAGGAAAACAGTAAATTAAAAGAGTTATGAAAAATGTAAATGTGGCTCCTACATTCACTACACCTTTACATTTAAAATAGTGGTTTTATAGTGCACCTTTAAGTTGCCTTGTTTCCTCTCAAAAAGCCTTGGATCTTAACTGCTCTTTTTAGTTTGAGTAGTGTTAACTAAGCCTGGTCTGTGTTTTTTTAAGGATGTTGTCTGATATAGGTTAAGCCTGAGGGCAACTGGGATTCCAGGAGACTTGAAATGTAGAGGTTATTATGTTGCACTCTTGTATAATATTAAAGCATATAGGCTGAATGCCTAATGAGTTAAACATGTTTATTCAATTTGTGCTGGGTTTTAAATAATAATAATACAAATTATAATAATAAAAAAAAAACAATCTGCTTCATTACCTTAACATTAGTGTCAGTGTTCAAAATGTTGTAGAACACGTTTTGGTCGGTGAGACACTGTTGAGGGAATCATTGCAGGAATGTCAGCAAAAAACAGGTTTTTCTTGTACCTAACGCCTTCTTAACCAAACCCTAAACAGTGAAATATTTGGACACGTATCTACTCATTCAAGCGTTTTTGTTTTTAATTATTTTCTAATTGAGAATAGTTACCAAAACAAGTGCTGAACAAGTGTGGTTTTAGGCTTATTCCTCATCCCCATGACATTTAAGCATTCTTGAGCAAGGGTAAACCTAGCTTGTTAATGCTTTTATGTAAACTAAAAGTACAATTACTGTACAATTTGCTAAATCTCCTACTGTAAAATGTCATTTGGAGTAAGAATTTTGTTTGCTAATTTCCCGCACCTCTCAATGTAAATCATATTCCTAAACAACTATAATAATAATACTAAAAACATATGTTTTAATACAGTATGTCACAGTGTTATTATTCTCAAATTTCATGTCATATAACGTCATATTATATAGTACAGGTTTTAGGTTTCAAATGAACTAACTAGGCCCAACCATATATATGGACCTAACATAAAAGATAATGTACATGTGCAAAAAAATGGAATGCAGTCTTGAGGGAGTCTCCACTTGGCCCAAGCCAAGATCCAAGTCTCTTCATTTTATTAGTAGCCTACTTGGCACAAAATCAAAGTCTCAGTATTATTAGTTTGCATCAGAAGTGTTTATTTTTTTCCAGAAATTCGACCATGAAAGCCTGATTCACCACTCTCTTCTAACCAGTTGATGCTGTCGGTAACTTGAACTTTGATTAAATGTATTTGGGCTCTAATATCAGGTTCAGCTAATTGGGGCTGGTGATCCTAATTAATATCCTCTGCAGCAAATGTTGATCTTCCTTTACATGGCAGTCCTCATGAGAACCAGTTTCAGTACATTGCTTCATGGTTTCTGGAGACTATAGAGTTGTTGAAATGGATTGAAGCAATGCTTGACTTCTGTTTCTCTTTGATTAGCTCATTAATTAATGCAATGTGCCAACCATATCTTGTCACAATGCAACAAAAGAAGAGAAAATTCAACAAATCATCTTGGATCCGTAATCCACGAATGTGACCTCATAAAAGGGGTTGAGAGAATGGAAGGAGAAAGCAAAGCTTTCATCAAGCCATTCCAATGGTATTTATTATTTGACAATGTAGGAAATAGCAGCAATAAATAAAAAACTCGTAAATGTGTTGACTTGACTCAAACATATCAGATATATTAAAACATATATGGGGATGACTTCTATGAGAAGTGGAAATTTGAGACAGGCATTCTTAGAAGTTGGTCGGTATTTAGGTGCGGGTGCACGCATAGTACAAGAGCGAACAATGCATAACTCAAGTACTGCGTAAGTCACAAGTTCATAATTAGACCATCATGATGTGTGTATGCATATACACATACTGTACATATACATACACTGACGTACACACTTGTCTATGTACGTACGCACACATACTCACATTACTAACTTTTCATTTAAAAAGGACAATTATGGTTCAGTAAAATCAAATTGTATTTTCTGATGTTCTAATTTGAATAGAATATTAATTCACTGCCGTAGTGGCACACACACACACACACATTTATATTTACATATATATATTTACATATATATATATATATATAAGCCTACTGTAGAGCTGTTTTTGTCATTATTTCCTAATACAGACAAAACAGTAGGCCTACTTTAACTGTACATGACCAATTATTCAACTTGATATATCTTGAGTAAATTATACATTTATTGTAGTCCGTTTCCATCTAGTGGCCAATGTGTGCAACTGTACTACAACTACAGCTGCGCAAAAACAGACACATTTTGCAGGTTTCTCTTAACCTTGATGCTAGCGAGGTTAGGATGGTCTTGCGAGGCTACGGTTTCTCTGACTACTCTACTCTATTATACATTTTTTATTATTCTTTACATGTTATATATGTGTTTTTACATACCTATTTATATAATATTTGTATTTTTGTTATTTGTGTTTGTGTTATTTGTGTTATGTGTGTTAGTTGCAGTATTTTATATTTCTATACGATTATATTTTTTATGCAGAGTGGTCTCTTCTTGTCAGAACAGTAAAAAGAGTAAGCTTATTATATGCTTGCTGGCATAGCTGTAGCCTGTAGGTGACCACATTGAGATACACTTCTAGACAGGGTTCGGGTTGAGTTGACTGCAAAGCCATTTTCCTGCACTACCGGTTACATGTGAAAACTATTAGCATATGGGCCCATTAGGAAGAATACAGAGAACAGGGTTGTGGGTAGGCCTATAGTTTAGGCATAGGGTGAGTACTATTATCCCTTGATTATCCCATCAGTTCCAGCAATTTCTCAATATAGTTCAGTGTGGTGTGGTCATAGGAATAAGAAGCATGCTGACAGCAACAATAATGACTGGTGCATAGTGGAATACACATACTTTACATAGGGAACATTCAACCCTGTTTTCATTTTCACTTCGAGACGAGTTATGCATGTGTTATCTAGGTGGCATTGTCATGCAACATTGCAGTTATCCCTCAAAATGAGAAAGATGCTGTCCTCAGTGATTGTGATAGCAATGGGTCAGATATGGACTATGGGAGGCTGCTGAATGCACATGCACTTTTGCAAACAGATCACAAACAACGTTATCAGTGATGATAACCTCCCCCTCCCACAGCCAGCCCTACCACAGTTGATAATGAATGGCCTCTTCACGCCGGAGGTACCAGCCACAAGAGACAAAGGCAAAGAAGGTGGTCAACGAGTGTTGAAACAATTGAAGGAGCATGCCACCACTGTGATTGCGAAACACATAATATCCAGTACAAAGGCAGAATGTGTAAAGCAAAGCTGCCCCAACCCAAAGGGAGTTTTCCTACTAATGTATCTGCCCCCACCCTAAGAGAGATCACCTTTGAAATGCGCATCTACTCCACCCAGACCAGCCAAGCACAAGCAACTGTAGGCAATGAGTATGAGTATGGAAGAGCTATTTACATTCTATGATCCTTATCACATCCTACATATCATTCCTATGTTGTGCAATGTCGCTGTTATTTTAAATGTGTAAATCGGTCTAATTGAAGAATTTGTACAAATTCTATTGAATAACTTTTCCCCACCGGTCACTATTGTGACCAGGAATCAAGCTCAAAGTGTAACTGCACCATAAATAGTGTTTTCTTGAGCTGTAAACTAAGTAATATGACTGTGCTGTGATGATACATAAATGCTGTTGCTAATATTGACATGATTTGAATGCTTGGGAGGTCAACGATTTCATGTCGCAACCATCCTGGAATCGTGGTTCCATTCGGCTGATGTGAAGAAGACGGCCCTAATAAGAGGCATTTCGGTTGGCAGACTAATTGAAAGGGCATGTAAAGACATAACTTGGCAGACTAGACCACTTAACTCAGACGTGTAGGGCAGGGCACCTTCATTATGATTGCAACAGCCATTGTGTTGTTGTTTGCCTAGCCAAAACAACATTGCAGTGTCAGTGTGTGTGTATATAAGCGTTCGTCTTCCCACCACAGGTTGGTATCTGTATAAAGGTTAGCTAGGCTGATAGGGGTGGTGCTCTCTCCATCTGCATCCCTGCTGTTCACCACCCAGACATGTTCAACTACAGAGAGAGAAAAGGGACACACTTCATAAAGTCAAATAAATATTTGAGAGGTTAAAGGCAACGTCAGCTATTGCAAGCTAAATGTAAGCCAATGCACTTTTTGTCAAATTCAATATCTCCTTGCATTTTGCTAGCTTAGCGTTCTCTGTGCGTGTTGAAAGAATATTCCAGACCAGTATGCACTGCAGTAGCCTATCATCTGCTAACATTGTGTTTAATGGTGATCACCCCTGCAAGACTTGTTATTGTTGTTAACCCATACACACCTGGGCACAGCCTGCCTGGTTGCCAAGACAGCCAGACCAAGACAGGTGATGCTAGCAGGCTCACAGTAAGCTGCAGGGAGAAGAGACGGCATTCCTACTGTAGCTCCTGATCTCTTGAGTGCAAAGCTACAACGAGCTTACACGCCTGGTTGGATGGCCACAGGCCCAGCAGAAAGTCATAAGACACCACCAGACCAGCTCTGTTTGAAGAAGAGATACGTACAAAATGCAACAAGGCTGTTATGTAGAAGCGCTGATGGTTGTCATTCAGGAGCGTAGGATTTGTGGAAGACGTTTTCCAAAATAACTACAGCATGTCTGACAAGACATTGAATAATGCAAATCTTCAAATCTGATTCAACAAAAGCATCCGGGAATTTGACCCCATGATGTAAAATAATTGTAATAATTGAATAGCAACAGATGCTATAGTTCTTATAATAAGCTTCAAAAAGTTTTGTTTCCACCTCAGTGACTGATTTCACTGTTTAGAAATACTATTAGTATTTTGTATATTTATAGAAGCATTTAAAAAAACACACACACATATTAAGGACTCACACAGGTTCATATGGAGCAGGGATAAGGGCATTCGAGGTATCCGTGGTAACACTCTCCAACGTTGGGACTCTCTTCTCCTGGAGAAAAGGAGGAGAAAGATTTACATGTGCCAGTGTGTGTGGAAAGGAGAGAGTGATAAGGTAAATAAATCACCAAATGAATACACCGCTTAAATTGAATTCACATATTATTAAAAATGACCACTCAAGAATGATCATGATTAAAACATAAACAAAGAAAATACATCTTTTTTTTTTTTTTTTACTTACATAGTGCCAATTTAAAACATAGATCCTCAAATCCAACTCTCATGTCAAACACAGAACCCCCTTACCTGATCTCAACAGACAGACAGCATCCCTTCATACAGTAGTTGGTCCTGAGATCTTCCCTCTCAGAGAAGAAGACAAGATAGTCACTGTGTCTGCTGGGGACTCCCTCAGTAGCCTCGCGAGACCATCATGATCTCACGAGCTTCAGTTAAATTTCACCGTGAGAATCAGTCTGGAAAGCCTAGGAATCATTTTGAATGTGTCCGAGTAGCAACTAAACTTACCAATCAGCGTCGTGTTTATAGCTATACGGGCATGGTTTAGGTGTGCCGACCATGGTGCCGACAGCGAAAATGACCAGATGGTTCATCCAATCAACTGACAAGTATTTTTTTGAAAGTACAGCCACTCACAGTTTCAACGTACGGTTTCCCAGATGGAGTTGTTCCAATTCCTTTGGCATATCAGCTTACTCCCTAAGTGCTACAGTAGCAGAACATAACAGCAGACATAAGGCTCACAACACATTTCAGAAGAAATTCATTCAGCCTTTCCAAACTTTGACTATAGAACTTGAAAGTTCAAACTAGTGTTTTGAAAATTGCATTTTCCTCCAAAAATGCAATTTCTCTGTGTTTCTCGGTGTGCACTTACAGTAAGTGTGTACTATGTAAACAGCACAATATAGGCAACTGTGTGCTGTACTAACCTATTTAGGTTTGTGTGTTACAGCTAGTGTGATTCTCTGTCCCTGGTCACTGTGCTCCATAGCCCCGCCTCACACACACACACTCCTGTGGCAGCCAAACACCTGCTCCATAATGTCGGGGGGGGGGTTCAACAACAACAACAACAGCAACAGCAACCACTCATCCATCCACAGACCAGATCCAGAAAGTTAGTATGCTTAACCAGGTGTTTGCTCCAACCACATACTACCACAGCTCTCCAGTAGGGAAATAGTTTTGCAAAATCAGACGGTTTAATGAATGGTTGGTTTTACAATGTTGGTTTAATGGATTAAATGTACTGTTTACACCTGGTTTTACCTCGTCTGCCTGCTTGGTTCCATGTTAGCATGCAGAAGCCATACCTGCTAACACCCGCAATAGGGCTTCTCCTTAGTGGGTCAGATGTAGTGGCCTTTAGTGGCACAACAAATAGAACAGACAATAGAATATACCAGCACAAAGGAGGAGAGACGTAAAAACAATGCACTGCACTATAGCCAAGATGTATTATTTCAATAACAAAGCAAGTACAAGTCGCAGAAGAGCGATTTCTGACTCGAGGGCAACAGAGTCCCTGCCTAAGTCTGTTGCTGTGTCGGTTTGTTGCTCCTTTCATTGTCCCTGCAGACACGTCCCCTGGTGTCCCAGAAGGGTTTCATCCCATATTATCCCTCTCCTCATAGTTTTCCTCACTCCTCCCTTTGTTCTTTTGTAAAGTTTGACCCCCACTGGTCCTGCAGTTCCACATGTGACCAGTGGGGTTTATAAGGGGTCAGCTTGTAACTTTTTCCAAGGAGTTAAATTAAAATAAAATAAAATCAAATGTAGTCAGTGTGACAATACATACATAAATACATTATAGTTTTGTCTACCTATAATACTGAAATAAGATTATTGTCTTGTGTGTGAATGGAAAGTATACATTTCGGGGATATGTGCTATTTAACCTGTAATCCATTATAATATATTGTGTAAAAAATAGCAAATAGTGAGGAATTATATATGGAACAGAAAAATAATGAAAAGGTTTAATTTATTTCTTTATTTCAATACTATATTACAAATACGTTAATTTAATAATAAAGTCCTATAATTGAAATTATATAATAACATTTAAGAAAGGACGGCTACTGTCATGCCAACTACTTGTAGGTCTATTCTAGAAAAACATAGAAGCAATTGAAAATATTTAAAAATAAATATAGGAACTGAACATTCAGTGTATTTAAATTCACTTCGAACATTTGTAAACAACATGCTTTTACAGCACTTTTGGGTAGCCAATAACCACCATGGGAGTATGACTGGTTTTTAATGCCATATAGATATTTAGGCATGTTTTCAAGTACATTCATTTGCTGGAAGGTATTTCAGTGTCACATATTTCTCAAGAGGACAATATATTAAAATATCTTCTGTCAGCACTCTTCCGGAGCCCATTTGACTGACAAATGGGCCTTAGCACTTAGCATGGAGGCTCTGCAGCTCTTTCCACAGTGAGATCATCTCGTTTGGACTCCGCTTGTGTACAAGCAACACAGACCTGTAAGAGCACGGATTCCTCCTGTCGCTTTCCGGAAGGTCAAACGTTAGAAACCCCGGGTGGTGGCTGGGCGACAGCCCAAGTCTGTGCAGGCACATGCCCAAATAAACATCGTCAATGGGAAACAGTCGAACTCTCTCTGAAACCTCTCTCAGGCGCACCGCAAGGGAACCTGAATACACCACCCCACCCCCGCCAGCATAGGAAGGGTACACGCCATGGTAGAACTTTTCTGGGATGTAGTATTTAGTGGACGGTTCACGGCTGGGGCTCGCGTTGGTAATGACCTCCCCCATGAACAAATCCATCTCTGCGTCCGTGTTGTTGGTGCCGGCTCGCCACATGACGTGCTCCTCCCACCGCTTGTGCAGGTAATCCAGGAGGGCGCTCGTACGCACGAACACATCATCGTCACCCTTGAAGATGAAGCTGGCCGAGGGGCAGTGCTGCTCGAACCAGCGCCAGAACAATAGGTCCTTCAAGGTTAAGTTGAAGAAAGTGTCCCTGAAATCCCACTGTAGGATGTCTCCGTATTGCTGGCTCTCCAGCTCCAAGAGGCCTCTGAGGTCAGGGAAAGGGCCCGTGCTTGCGTCCTGCCTGCCGAGCAGAAAAACCGTCCGCACCATTCCACCTTTGCCGTCCGTCTCTCCCTGCACAAAACCGTTCCGCCCCCACGTTTCACGAATGGCCTGCCGCCGTTCGAAGTTCCCCACCTGAGATTTGACGGCCATCAGGAGCATGGGGTTGTGGAAGCCAAAGCTGCCGTTCCCACCGCATATGTCGGGTTGGTTGATGCGAAGCGGGTAGTCCCTGCAATGCATGGACCTGATGAACGCCCTGATATGCTCTGGGAAGCCGCTGGTGTAGTGCGGATGAGGGACCACGCACCTGTACGACACACAGTCTGAAACACAACTGTTCTCCAGCGCCGTCAAGGGAAACTTGTCCCGGGAGGGATTCCGTCTTGCTCTGCTCGAGTTCCCTCGCAATATCGGGTTGTACTGCCGATCCCAGATGTGCTGCAGCTGGTTCCACAGGGCGCTTTCCTCTAGGAGAAGGTTCCAGAAAGGGGACACGGGATGTGAGGCCAAATCACTGGAGTTGGACGAAGCCCCCGGCGCAATGTAGTGGATTGCTATTTGAGGCGGCGTGTAGGAGGACATGGTGACGAATATTGACACCAATATGTATATCAGAAGGTGGCCGGTCATCATAAAGGGTAGAAGGCACATGCATATAACCTTTCCATTACAGCGACAGCGGGCCATCACCCTGTTTGCCTGTATAAAAAGACACACGTATTAGACCTAGTAATTAGATCATTTAGAAAAGACAGAATAGGTGATTTACTTAATGTCATTGAATGCAGCATTGAAAGCCGCAGGTCTAATTAAGCACATATATAGCTCACCATTGGGTGTGGTAACCACAACCAAACCTCTGTAGTGTCTCCTAGGTGATATACTGTACTCCTTGGTGGCCTATTATCTACTGGCATCATTCTTACAGTAGGGTATATGCAGGTGTAGGCACTAGCCCCTGCAGGCAGCTAGACAAACTTTAGATGTTCTATAGGCCTAGGGTTGCTCTCAACGTTGTATAAACAAATGCTGCTTGCTTAGGTTTTATGAAATAGCCTACCATATGGTCGGATGAACGTCCCACGGTAAATTTGAGTGTAACAAAATCTATCCTTAGCATGTATTTTTTTATATCTATCTCTCATTATTCTAAACATAAACTAGTAAAATAGTTTAAGAATAAATACTTACATGTAAGACAGTCGTCTAATCCGTCTGAGAAACAGCGCAGCGATGTGAGGTTAATTTTCTATTTAGAAAGCAAGACGATCAAATAAAGACAGCACTTACTGTAGGCTAAACCAACGTTCAGCATAGCGAGACTATAGAAGAAAGCACGACCACAAGTAAAAAACAGTCGTAACCATAATTTGCCACAGAGCGATAAATAACAGGTGATCTCCACACAGGTAAACGAATTGAGAGTTCACTTGGAGCATGCGCTCAATCACTCTTGTGAGCGTCGGCACAAATGGCCTCTTTGGCTTGTGTTTATAGCCTACTGTAGCCTATTACGCGTGTATTGGTGTATCTACGGCAACTCTTTGTAATACATTTTAGAGTATGATCACATTGCTTCATTGTGAATCTAAATAGGTCTAAATAGTCAAGACAAAAATCAAAATTGTGTATAGCCTAATATTTGAATGGGTTCTAATGCGTTCTTGTTTTTGTATGCCATCACATATAGAACAATTGTAATATGGAAATCTAAAGAAATGCAAACTTAAAGTTAACCCCAATAAAATAATATAGCCTACATTAATTATTGATCTTCCATAATAACTTATCTGTTGGTTTGCTCATAATTCCAATTGATTATTGTCCTGGAGGTCGATCGCTGTGCCCATGGATACATTTTACTTTGTACATCTAAAGAAATAATACTTTAAACAGACTGGCTATGGTATGTGACAAGGCCAGTATATGTGACATGGTCAGGGTAATAATTTGATTTTTGATAAACAACTATTATTATCTTAAATATGGTCAAACATGAATATGTCACACATTGAGTTATTTGGTGGCTTAATTTAAGAAAATTTACTGTATTTTAATGATATGATTATTTTGATTTTGAAAATATAATAGTATAATCTATAATCCATAATATATAATATATAATATATAATCTACACTAGAGTAGAGAAGGGCATCAATAATACAAGTGACAATAATTAATTTGATTTATGAGCAAACCTATAAAATGTGTTTAAAAAATACAAGGTCCAACATGATGACTAAATTAACTTTTTATTTACATTTATTTTACCTTTATTTTACTAGGCAAATCAATTAATTTACAATGAAGGCATGAAGGCCTAGCAAAGTGATTAAAGTGTCCTACTTTTATTACAAACGCGCAGAAGAATATTAACGCCGGCTGGCGAGACCATGGGATGAGTGCAATGTGCTAATCGTTGAAGACGCAATTAACGTCATGACGTTGTTGTGAAGCGAGAAGAAAATATTTAACAGCCAACTTCAAAACAACACTGCATCTTCACATTATGACTTTGAAGTAGGCAAAGGCTAATTTGCAAATTATTTACAGGCGCATATTAGTTTGCATGTGTATACCATTACTTTTGGTGACCTCAGCGAGCGCATCAATGTAGGCTTATTTGCCTCAGTTCCATAATGTAAGATTGATCTATATGTACATTAATTATTTGCAGGGTAATGTAGCCTAGCCCTAATGTATATTTTCAGCGGGCAGATCTTATTTTATACTTTGTAGCCTATATTGAAAACAATCTGTCCTAAATTAATATCTTAAAAGTATAATACTACTGATGATTTCGCCTACCAATTTCAGTGAAGCATGTCTCTCTTCTGTTTAAATTCTCCAATGCAGAACTTTTTATGCTTCTCCAAAAATTACGACGTCAAACGACAAAACGTAATTCTGCATCGCGGGCAAGCCATACCTACAATGTTTAGTTTGCTTGTTTGCCTGAACATTGATGTGCTTCTTTGTGGGACCGAGCTCCTGGCAACGAGAACAACAACAGTCAATACCGTTTACACAAGCTTTGATTTAATGACAGCAAGCAGGCCAACATTTAGATAATTATAGGCATCCAGTGTTAAGTACACTGGATGCCATGCAATCTGAAATAATACGTGCCTTTTAACGCATTTTCGGTCTGTATGACACTCTAATTTATAGGCTATGCTATTTATTTGTATTATATTCTCGATTGCAGGAGTTCTCAGAATGCATCAAATATCTATGATTTGCATCATCTATATCATTATACAGAATAACTTTTGAAGGACGCAGACATAGACCAATAGAAAATCCGTACTGGTTCTGGGTGTACCAGGTTTTTCGTTTACTGCCCTATCATTGGCCAATTGGGGAAGAAAGGCGGTAGAGGAAAGCGTAGAGGGTTTGTGTTTGTGTGATTAAGTTAGGTTGAACTTTGAATGAGGGGCCATCATCCCGGCGGCTTGGAGAGGAAAATACACATTAAAGTATTTCTACATGGATTCCAGATGGACAAATAAGATTTTCCCGACAGGTGCCTGACTGACTGTACGGCATTCCAATACATACGCTCAGGGTAAGCGTGCTAACTATAAAACCTATTTCCATGTAAGAGGCATATGCAACAGACCTGTTTATTTGTCTGTGACACAAAGTAGCAAGGTTGTTTGAGTTTCAGGGGCAGAACTATGATTTGGAGACAAAAGAAACCTCAACAACTGACTTCGGCGTTTATATGACAGACATCTGTCAAAAACTACATGCATTAAGTATATCAAAGTGGTTTGGCTCGCAGGGCGCAGCTAGCCTATTGTCCATTACTAATTCTCTGTTTAGTATAGCCTATTATTGTGTGTGCTGTGTGTCTGTCGTGTGCACGTCCTGTCCTGTCTATGGTCTGCAAGAAAACCCTTTACTTTCAGTCGACAGCAGCGTATTGTCAATATTCGATCTGCTACATATAAACATCAAATATATTTGGTCTTGAGTTTTACACTAAGCTTGTTTCCTGATTTCCAGATTTGCACAACCTTGTACCAGAAGTATATAATTCAATGCTTAATTTGTTTTGGACTATCACTAAGACACTACAACTGTTAGAAAGAAGGATTTTGGATAGTAGTTGTAGGGTTTGATCTCAGTTATTTACTTAGTTAGCTTACTCAATAACCCCTTTATGGTATAACTCCAAATCAACATCTAACTTCACTTGACTTTTTTTATTGTTTATTTTTATTTTTTAAACTCATTGCACTGCTTACCACACCAATATGCCTTTGTTTCTTAATCTACGGGTTGTGTGTCCCTCATCGTATATATAATTCTGATTATTGTGAAAATGATTTGGTACTTTGAGTAATTTTGTGTTTTTGTCTGTCTGGTAAGGTTGTTGTTGTTACCAAACAACCTAGAGAGCATTTCACCTAGCCTATACTCTATTATATATTATGGTGGCTGTAAGTCAGGCACACTTAAGTCCATTTCATCTTCCCTAATATGGAATGCAGGTCCTGTACTGTTGTTTTTATTCTTTTAATTGCTAACTTTGACTTTTCGGTTAGTTTTAACGTGTTACTCTCGCTTCTCCCTTACACCAGATCGAGGCATTTCAGCACACCAACGCTCCACCACCCCCCTCCCCCCTCCTCCTCCACACAAACACACACACACACACACACACACACAGCCATGTCGTCCATCCTCCCCTTCACTCCCCCCGTGGTGAAACGTCTCCTGGGGTGGAAGAAGACCGCCGGGGGCAGCGGAGGAGCGACGGGAGGCATAGGGGAGCAGAACGGAGGTGGGCAGGAGGACAAGTGGTGCGAGAAGGCGGTGAAGAGCCTGGTGAAGAAGGTGAAGAAGACCGGTCAGCTGGAGGAGCTGGAGAAGGCAGTGAGCACGCAGAACAGCAACACCAAGTGTGTCACCATCCCCAGGTGGGCTGGTGGAGAGTGATTCACAGTCATTGAGATTGTGATGGATGTTCTTATGACTTAAAGGCAGGGTTAGTTATTCTCCAGAACGCTTGCTAACTTCTAGCTCAAATCAAAACAATACCCCTCTGCAGCGCCGCCTCACACATTGAAACACATTGTGAGGCAAAGCGTAGATCTCTGGTTGTACTGCGACTTTGTTGTGAGCGGTGTTCGCCACTTTGTTTATGTTGCTATTTACGGAGCCAGGGCTGTGTAGAAGCATCAGATACTTTTTTTTTTCAACACGCACAGAGAATGGTAAGATGGCAGAATGTGAGGAGATATTTGGTGAATTTGACCTACAGTGTATTAGCTTACAATCGGCTTGCAATAGCTGACTATACACACACAATACACATTACAGTTACACAGAGTCCTAACGATATACTGGATAGCCCTATATGCCCACACACATTGCACTTTCACACATAATGCACATTGGCAATGTGCACCATAATGTCATGTCCACTGACTTTCTCTTCGACACACAAACTGGATTTCAACAGGCTTACACACACACACACACACACACACACACACACACACACACACACCTTCCCAACACAGAGCATGGGTGTCACATGCCGTTAATAAACGGACTTGTTGAAAGAGATGTTTGAGTTGTGCAATGCTGGGCTCACTTCCTCTTCCCACAATGCCCTGTGCCAGCAGGAAGTGAAACCCAAAGGAAGGAAACATCTGGCTGTAATGGAGGGTACCAGAGTGAATCCCCTCTTTGCCGTTGACGTGTTGATAAGACTGGAACATATCATGGTTGTATTATTATTATGGGATGCGGCTGTCTGCCTCATTAACAGGCTTTGGTTTCCCCTAGAGACTTAACTAATAAGGCTACTATAAGCACACACACACACGGGGCTATACACGTAGTCTTGTGAGAAACATCACAAACAAACACGTCCGTGCTTCCCTGACGTCAGTACGAGTTGTATTGCTCAGGGACACTTGGGCAGCCCGTACTACTTGCCAAACCTCAGTTCTCCAACAGTGCTATACAACCATCTAGCCTCCTGCAATGCCAGATCACCCGACTTCCTCATTCCCTCTCTTATTTCTCTGTTCCACGCTGTGCTTCTTCCTCTGTGCTGTAATGGCAGGTCTATTACATTAGTCTGCTGTAGTCCGGTGTAGTGTTGTGTCCTGATATTGATCTAAGCCTTCCTACGGCTTTGCTTAGAGCTCTGTGGCAGTGGTAACCTGCTGGCCGCCACAACTATACAGTACAACATGATGTGTTCACTCTGTTTTGTATGTCGTGTTATTAAATGTGAGGCTCCAGTGTTTGGAAGAGCTTATAGAGGGGAGGGCAAAGGGATGGCCTAGTCTATTGACCAAAGGTTGCAGCTGGGGAAGATGGTATGCTCAGCAAGCTCTCTAATCAGTCCATCTCCGTGCAAATAGTTCAGTTGATCTAGGTTGGATGTGTTGCACAGATGAACCCTCCTTTCCTTCATCCTAAAAGAGAGTTTAGCATCGTTTGTAAATCAGTACCGGTGCCTGCCAACTATCTGTTTAAGGTTAAGTTCCGAATGACGTTTTCACACAGCCTCCGATGGCGTTCCACCGCAGTTGTATCAGAGGAATGTACTGATAAGGTGTGATACCATCGCTCCTCCTCCTTAACGGTAAACACAACTGTTGAGCCATGCCGAAATAATAGACTTCCCATGCTGCTCATATGTGGTGCGCGCTCTTCTGCACTTCAATAGCAGAGGCGTAAGCATGGCACGGGTTTTTGCACCCATGTCTTTTGCATTGTAGGTGTGCAGGAAGGAAGGGTGTGGTAGAGGAAGATTAGAGAGGTCTGCGGATATTGTGCAGAGATATCACTGCCTGTATGGGGTGCTGTGGCTTTGAACGGTGCTTATTTAGATAAGCAATGTCGGGTAGGAACCACTTCAGCCAGAGCCTCTCGTAGCGACTTGGTAACTGGGGTCAGTTACAAGTGCTGCACACACACTGTCTGATTCTTCTTGTTTTGTATGATTTTTGTACGCGTGTACACACTGTTGTTATCCCATTTACATCTCACTGTTGTATTGATGTCGTATACAGAATGTTTTTGAGTTTTTTTTTTATTTATTTCACTAAATGTTTACAACACACATTCGGCAAACACAAGTTCATGTTTTCATTATATTTAAATGGAATGTTCTCTCTCGGGCAGTGTGGGAGGATGAGGATATCTTGGGTGTATTGGAAAAAGTCAGCACAAAGTAAAATGTCTAAAGTCAAACCCCAAGCAGCTATCTAACAAAACTACAAGGTGCAATACTTCAATGTCCATTTCACCATATTTAAGTGTTAATCACAATCCTGATTTGAAATATCAGTGTATTATATTATATTACAGTATATTATAAATATCTTAAATTACATGGTATGTTATGTAGGCAACCAATCGCTCATCTCATCAGTAGGTTGTGTAGTGATTTATCATTCTGTCTGCCTGCCACTGTGTGTCCGATCCAGATGTGTCACATAGTCAGCTGCCATCCAACCATGTTCTCTTATTGAAGAGGAACCCGGTGTGTCCTCTCTGCCAATAAGAGAGCAGCATGCTTGTGATGTCATCCTACTAATATGCAACAAAACATCTCATGTTTACCATCTACCTATTTTTGTCTTGCGTGTGCATGTTGATTTTGTGTGGGTGTGTCTGTTTTATGTTTGTGCGTGTGTGTGTGTGTGTGTGCAGTAATTGCTCAGATCTATGGGGTCTGGGCTCAGGCCATATGATAGAGCAATGGGACTCATCTGGCATGTATGGATATCAAGACCATAGCAGGTGAATACACGCACACACACACACATGCACAGAAACACAATATATAGATTTTCCAAGGTGTGCTGCTTCTTTGTGCTTGGTTTATGAATATACTTTAATAATCTGACCATTTCTGGCTATTACGGTAATTAAGAGTGAATGCTATGGCAATGTAGAATATGCATTGTGATTGTCATCAAGGAACTACAGCTGGGCTTTAACATTTAAATAAAACATGAAGTAGTAATCATGAAAACCCATCCATAGAACCGGGAGCTAGGCTGCTTAGAGCTCATGTGGTCTGGTATGACCATTGGCAGGAAATCTTGCTGTGCGTAGGAAGTGAGTAAGCACATCAAGCGTCAGGTTACGCAGGAATTAGCTCAGGAATCCCAGCGCTCCAGGGAGACGAGTGCTTGTTCAGAGCCTAATAAACTTGCAGAATCTCAAAACACTTTCAAAGCCGGTTAATTGCAAGAGCGTCGTCAAACATCAGACAGCCAGTCACCCCGTTTTACTTTTCTTAATTCAGTCAACATGTGCACACAATAGCATACAATGCCTTTGGCTAAACTGGATTAAGCCTATCATTTGGTTTGCAAAATTATTGTGTAATTATGTTTTATTGTGTACATACAGTAGATGGTAAGCCTTTGTTGCCAGGATACCGTTATAGTACTTAAACTCTCTTACACTATATATATATATACATACATACATACATATATACAGTATCTCACAAAAGTGAGTACACCCCTCATATATGAAAGTGAAAGTGAAAATGTCCAAACTGGGCCCAAAGTGTCAATATTTTGTGTGGCCACCATCATTTTCCAGAACTGCCTTAACCCTCTTGGGCATG
>JAODUE010060482.1:0-13793 GCA_027564755.1 Amblyopsis hoosieri | reverse complement strand
CCCCCCCCCCCCCCCCCCCCCCCCCCCCCCCCCCCCCCCCCCCCCCCCCCCCCCCCCCCCCCCAGCCGGGGCAACGGGGGATAGAGACAAAGACAAGAAGACAGAGGCAGAGCAAGAGAGAGTAAAATGGAGATTGGAGAGGGTATGTGGGCATGGTGAGAGAGGGGAAGGGGGTTGGGGAGCTTAAAGAGGCAGACTTCTCTGTGGTGGTCTTGGGTTACGCGGACAGAGAATATGTGTGGAAAACTATTATGCAGCAAGGGGACACCTGGTCCTCCAGCAGGACTGTGTTTCATTGGTCACCAGGTGAAGAGGATGAGTGTCGCAAAGTTAAACACGTATGTGTTGGTGTAACGACGTGCAATTTGGCGACACACCTTTAATTTGACTGAGAAATCAATACCTGCTGTACAATTCTAAATACGCGCTGTAAATTATTTCTATTGGCGGGGTGGGTCATTACGATGTCTCAGCTTTTCTATATAGATGAGTTTTACAACATCTGATGAACTCACCTTAGTGATGACAGCACTAACAAAAACCAGGACTATCACCATTGCTGTCAAACAGGAGATAAACAGCGTGTATTTCAAGTACAGTAATGGACACCTTCAATGGTAACGTGGAGTGTTAAAGCCATGTCGCGGGGTGTGTTCGAACTGACTAATTGTTCATGTCTTGAGGGCCCATTGGTTGTTTAGGGGCCCAGGGTCAAGGCTATCTGTCACGGCCGGGTGATACTCACTCACTGCTTCTCGAAGACTGTTCCTTCAGTTACGCACATTCTAGAGCCAGTACACTTCGTAGACTGTCACAAAGTGACCATATTTCACAAAGATGATACCTTATCACAAAAAATATATAGCTTTTCCACTGCATGGAGCTTTTTTTTTTTGCTATTGGGCAGAAATTAGGGTAGTACCTGGTATGTTTTTGTTTTAGTACCTGATCCGTTGGTGGTCCAAGCCAGCTGAGGCGATACTAAATTGTAATGTGACAACAATGTAGACGATATTTGATATGTATCAAGAATGTATCTAAAATATACCTGAAAATGTATGTACATTTTGTATTATGTCTGCATGCAATTGATTTTTGTGTTCTAAATTGTAAATAATTGTATGGTAGGTTTGTGGTTGAATAATCATAAGATATTGATACCGGATGTGTTTTTAGTTTGTAGTCCGATTGGTATTGACCAATCACATCCATGTGGAGAGCAAATGAGGTGGAACTAAATGCAATAATAACAACTCTTTGTCACAAATGTCTTGCGTCACACCGGATGATGATGACCATTGTAAAACGGGCTAAAACATGTACCTGAAAAATAAAGCGAGAGGGCAAAATCAGTGATATAGGGAATAAGATTCCCTGGGAAGAACAGAATGACCCCACCTAGTAAAAGGAAATATATACATATACACCTTTTCCTGGTAATCTATTTGCTACTTCTTATATTCTTTCCTTGCAGCCATGCTGTACTGTATGTTGCCACTCCAAAACACACACACACACACACACACACACACACACACACGCGCACACGTGCACACAACAACACATACACACACTCACACACTATTGCTGAAGCCCAAATCAGCTCAGATCGTGTTACGAGCCCTGACAAAGTTTTCAAAACAACAGCAGTGAAAGGCAAAGGGCTTCTGTTACTGTTCTGTGTGTGTGTGTGTGTGTGTGTGTGTGTGTGTGTGTGTGTGTGTGTGTGTGTGTGAGTACTGTATATGTTGGTATACTCCTTAATAGGCTATACAGAACAATATAGTAAATATCCATGTTACATATTGTTATACAAAGAATTGCAAGCCACATGCAGTTGAGTGCAAGTGCAGTATGGCTTTGAGCAAAACAAACGATGGCTTTCAGATAGTACAATGTGCTTAGGTAGGTAAACAACCATACTGTGGGCGTGGGCTAACCAGTATGACTTTGCATGTAGCCATGCATGCTTTCCGATATTGTTTCAGTTGTTGGGGAATATATGATTTTGGAAAGAGGGGGTAACCATGGTAACCCAGAGAGCCTGTTTTGGGACAGCCTGAAGCGGTATACCTAAGAAAGGTTCCAGCTTCAGCAGTAAGCTGTTGTGCCTTTTGGGATGTCAAATGAACATCACTGCCACACTGTGTAGTTTCTCTGTATATTTTCCGTCACTCATCGTTCACAACCTCAGTGTGTCCTGTGATACTAAGATGAATAAACGCTGAATATTAAATGAGACTTCGGCAAAATGTTCTCACCTCCTCAAAATGTCCGACAGCAGTTTACGCCCAGCCCCCTGCAGCAAGAGGAAGAGCAGAGGCAATGAGCAAATATACAATCTTATTATCAATCGCTCCTTGCACAGTTGCGCAATCGAAAATAGCCAAAACAATTAAAAATACAAGATACAATAAAAATACAATCATCGCTTCATTGTCACAAAAATATGTATATTTTATTGTATTATTAATCAATTTATGAATTTAATATTTTTTAAATTTTATTCCCTTTAAATGTAGCATTTTTTTAATTAATTGGTCTATTTAATTATATATTTAACCACTGATTTGCACAATTATTTATTGATTTCCTAATATACTGTATTTTTTATTTGATTGAATTATACATTGATGGATTGATTATTTAGTGGCTCAAATGGTCCCCCTTAGGCTTGACATGCTCATGACAGTTTTTTTTTATTTTACTTTTTTGTTTGCATGCCATTGCCACAATAGACTTAGATCATGATTACTTGCAAAACAAACTCATGCTGTAGTTGTTTTGTTTTGATTTAGATTTTTAAATACATTTAAAAAATGTAATATATTATTTTATTATCTGTGTATCTATCTACCAGTAATTTAATCAAGCTAGCCATCAGTCAATCATCCATTTTGCTTCATACATATAGGCCTAATTATTTATTAACCACAATGTGGCACCAGTCCTGGATATACAATTAGACATAATTATTGCACATTATATGCATAGCATCTTAAAAACAGCTTAGTTCTAAAGTAAAACACCCAAATAAAGAAAAATGTGCAAGGTAAGCAAAATTAAAAGACATATGTACAATATTTTGTTACACCCCTTCTTCTCTTGACATACTGTACTTGTGTTGAAGAAACAGACCACAGCTCAACATGCCAAAGTTACACTCCTAAAATGACAGGCCCTTCTTTCTTTTGTCAAAAATGTTCAGCTTTTCCGCTCTACCCACAAATTTGTTATAAACCGTGGAATATTTGCTGTATATACAATCAATGCGGAAGATTCTAATCAATCATGTTGACAGGAAAACACTGCTGATACCTTTTTTTTTTGCCAGTTTGTCCTTGAAACATTGCGGCCTTGATATCTGAACATTTATCTGAGCGTGTGCGCAAGAGCACGTTAACAGGACACGTGTAGGGGGTGCGTTTAATTCAGTTGACTTAAAATGGCATGTTAATTATATCCTAAATTCTGTTCCTGTATATGTTGGGTGTGACAGAACATACAATATATGTTAATTGTTGTTGTCTTTGGCATTTCTAAATCAAATTCAACTCCTCCCAGTTATTAAATCATGTCAGATCAGTTTACGTTAAGAAGACATAAATCATGCCGAACAAAAACGTTTTATACTTTTCTCTTGTTGATGTTTATTAGCCCACAGTAGTTCCTCCCTCTGTGGATAACCCAGGGCCTCATTTGGATGGAAATAAATCCTTGAAAATCATCATTTAACATGAAAAGTTTACATCATAATTATTGTTTTGTCAACTTTAAAACAATTATTTTAAATAGATTCTAAAAATTGTATTAGATATAAAATGTCAGTGCCTATTGAAATGACTATATAATTCAAATGTGTCTCATTTAAAGACAGCGAAACCGCTAACCCTTCCAATGTTAGTGTCTTAATTTTTATGATACCACACAATGAAAAGTATGTTATTTAACTGACGTGATGTTGTGAATGGCGTGTGTGTGTGTGTGTGTGTGTCTCTGAGTGTGCACGCGTGTAACCATGTGCGAGGGAGTGTGTACCAGCCAGTGTGTGTGGCTGCCTGCCAGTACCACAAACAAAACATGTTTACCTAGTGCTTGTGAGCACTGTCATGTATTCTCCACCATTAGTTCTAATGGCATAATTGGCAGTTGGTTCCTCTCTTCATGTGGTTACAGCCGCTGATGCTATCTGTACAATGCAGGCGCCATTTCTGCTCTCCGCCAATAAAATGGCAGGGAAAACGAGAGAGAGAGAGAAAAAAAAAGAGTACCAATCTGATTTTTGCTGTTATTTTAAAATGCTAATGACAGAATGTGTGGTCTGTTGGTGCTGTGTGGATGTACAATAAGAGCAGTGGCTTGTGTGTGTGTGTGTGTGTGTGTGTGTGTGTGTGTGTGTGTGTGTGTGTGTGTGTGTGTGTGTGTGATCTGTCCGCAGTATTGCAGATATAGCCATTAGAGGTACAGTATAGTATCAGAATAATCACCATTGGTGGGTTTCTACAAGGACCACCTATCTGGACGTCACACATCCATTTAAATTATTTTTTATTTTAAATGTATTTTTTATTAAATATCATAACAGCGTATGTATGTGTCCAATAAAATGATGGGCTGAAATGGTTTTGACCTTTTGCCCAGGGGTCAAAACAAAGCTACAAGGGCTACAGTGCCACCAGTTGGTGATAAATATATTAATATTATTTTTTGCATGTTTAATTGAAATAACTGTATAAAAAACAAATGTACATGAACTTAACAGTATATATATATATATTATTATTATTATTATTATATTATACTTATATCATTTGTTTGTATTTAGATACTTAATTGTGTTTTATTGCTATTTTGCGTCGGGGCAACATTGAGCAGTTCATGGAGATGTTCTGGTCTGTATAAGTATGTCCAGTCATTGTATTACTGTTATGTCTATTACAACTCACAGGAAACAGACATAGGGATATTAAAGGTTTCTACTGTATGATAGCTTGTTACCTTATTCCCTATAAAAAATTAAAAAATAAATGTTTTGATATACTGTATATCAAAGCTTGCAAGAAATAGTTTTACCCCAGAAAAAAGTAATGACATAAAGGATTACTGTATTTAAAAAAGAATAATAAAGAAAGAATATGTATTTGTCTATATAAAAAGAAAATGTACTGCACGCACGTTCACATGTAGGAACCGCTTGTTTTTGGAAGCAGTGGCTCAAACTACTTGAAAACCATTGCTATGCAAAATATATCAAAGCCTTTCTCACAAGCCCTATGTTACGAAACCTGTAAAAAAGTATTTTTGTTTCTTCCAGAATTAACTTGTTTATCCCTGCTTGTTCCCAAGCTATATGCTTTCAAAAGGAAATGATGGTCTTGTGTTCATGTCTCAAAGATAAAAGCTTCACACTAGATCTGGGAGGCAGATATGTAATGAGGAGAAGTGATGAAGGCTTCTGAAGTCATAGCCACTGTTTCATAAATAATTTCAGTGGGTCAGCCTGGACAGGAAGCTAGGCCAGATTGTTTCCTGTAAAGTGGAGATAAATGTGTTTGTGTGTGTGCACGTATATTTATCACCAGATATCTCTCTTTTTTGTAGTTTCTGCAATAATTAAAAAAATAAACTCTAGTAGTTTTGTAATTGCTTCTAAAATATAATGGCACAATAGAGATGATGATGGTAGTGGAGTTGAAACATGTTCACCAAGTTGAGCTGGTACATTTAGTGTAGTGTGAGGAGCACATTATGACAACTTATTTTCACAACAGCATGCATATAGAAAATACAGTATAAAACAGATACCCCTAAACCATTCCCAGACCTGAATAGCAAGGCATAAATCATCAATCACTTTGGTTGGATAGGTACTTATTTAGGACATTCTCCTACAGAAACAGACAGATTAGCATATGCAATTATTCAATCCACTATTCTTTTCTTTTTTTTTCGTGTATGTGCGTGTGTGTGTCTACATGTTAAAATAAAAAAATCAACTGCCACATGCATGTCAGCAAATTAGAGGAAGAAGACCGTTTCAAATCGTTAATGATAATTGATCATAAATAAATAATAATCACAACACACATAATTTAATATTGGAATGGAAAGTATACGATTTTCTATTGAACGGTCCTACAAAAATAACCCGAGACCAGATGAAAGAACCAAAGTGTGGCCAGTGTCTCGACTAGACGAAGAAAACGCCGTCTCCACACACTGTCTTGTCCGGCCAACCTCCTTTTAATCTGGGCGGGACAGAGCAGGACAGGCTAAAGGGCTTGGCAAGATAGCGATTCTCTCTAACTGAAACGCAAGGGGACGGTGAGTGATAAGAGCCCTAAAAACCTGTCCAGCCCTCTCCCCGTGCTACATGGATGCCGTGATAGCATCGAGTAACTCATGACACAGCACACATTGAATATCTTGTTGGAGGCTGAATACCCGGCCTTCCGAGAACTTCAAAAACGTGACGAGATGAGAGTAGTCATTTTTAGTTCACTGTAGAAGAACCTTGTTTCTTTCAACAAATCCACCCTACAGAGCAATGCCAACAGCGGAATTGCCCTTGTTGTACATGTTAATTGTGCCCTCTCAAATAATCACTGTTAAATATATATATATTTGATTGGTCTCATTAGCAGGAAGACTGAGTCATACTCTAGATCTGGCCTGATTATGTTACAAAATATTCTAAACAGATTTTTCAAATTTCCTGCCACTCCATTAACTGAATTCGTGCTCTTTCATTTAGAAAAATGTGGAGGAGGGGCTAAATGAAACTTCCCAGAAGCTGGAATTCATGTAAATAGTGCATTCGACACATTCAAATGTAGAATGCAAATGCAGCTTTCTCGTAGAGCTTGAAGTAATCCATTGATATGTAGAAATATATTTAGTTTAGTGTGTGTCCCTAAGCATGTCAGTACGTGAGTGTGTGCCATGTCATGTTTGCTCTTCAGTCACTGTTTGTTGAAACAAGACTATTAGAGGCTGGAGACAGACCTGGTCAAACAATGGTTATCTGGAGTGGACGCCATTAGCCCTCACTGTGACAGGACAGAGAGACTGATTGAGATGAGAAATGTTAGGGAACAGGAGAAAAAGGGTTAGACCGATTGTTTGATGAAACCGGCTTACCTAGTTTATCGTTCGTTGTCAGTGGAGCAGCTTTAGACACATGCAGATGACATGCATAGAATGTTCACTCTCCCCACGGATGTAACATTTTCTTGGTTTTATCACTTCCTTCTGCCACAGAAATCTTGACGTATGAGAGTCTGAGTCATATACTGTCTTTTACAAGTGACATCAAATGACCTGGAATGGGTAAGAAATCTTGCTTAAACGGTGTGGGGTAAGTCATTTTTATCAGTTCTTTCAAATTCAGCAAATATCTACTCATGGTCGGCTAGCTTCCCATTTTGTGTGCATGATGAAAAAACATCTGGTGTTTCTCCACAGCCCTGGCTCTGTAAATGGGAGCACAACAGAGTGGTGCAGACCGCACCACACAACACTATAGGAGAGCACCATTTGGCAGTGAAGGTGCTGTATGTGTTTTGCTTTGATGATTCTCCAGCATCACTCACTTCACCTTTAAAGGTGGGTCGGGATCATTGGGGATCAATCCCTTGATATTTCAGCTGGGAATCGACCACGCAGCCTTGTGAGTTACTAGAGCGATGTCCTTTAATTCATTTTACAATAGCTTTACAAATGAAATTACAATATAGAATCTCCGACATTGGTGAACCGTCAAACTGAAGAATACCTATAGTAGCTGATAGTTAAGGTCGGGAAAGCCTCATTACAGGTCAGCCATCCTGACTGTCATAATTGCCCCTTCTTAGGAGACATGAGACAGAAGGCATTTCTGCCACTCTAAACATTTGGATTAAAGCTGCAACCCACATCTTTTAAACTTAATATACATTTGTTTTAACCTTACATGCTTTACATTGTGATACATATTCCACATGCTGCCATCGATAATATCCACCTGTTGCCTGACATCAGGGTTAGCTTTGGCATTCTGGCATAGTGTGTTTCTATCTTTGTCCGTCTGCCTGCCTAGCTCTGAACTCATTGCCTCCCACTCGCAGCAAGTTTCAGTTAAACTAAGCAAACTGATAAATGTAATATGTGATTTCCAGCAAATGTGTTTGTCTCAAAATGTGGTGGACAAATGGACATGGACAAATGGGTGGCAATCTTGTTATAGCATAGCATCATTCATCCTTATTATCTTTACTCAAGTTTTTCTCAAGAGGAAACCTCCATTTTAAACTACATTTGGTATTTACCAACACTGCTCCTGCCGATCACCATTCGAAGAGCAGTGATTTATTAAACACTGGAATATTGCCTCTGCTCAACATTTGGTCTTGATATGGATGTGCTGAGCATTGCTTATTTAATGATTTAATTGTGTTAAATGGCATAGACTACTAGGCATTTAACCATTTCACGTTTTTTTTCCTTAGTTTGTGGAAGACAGACATACTACATACATACATACTTTGTCTCCAGTTATGTTTACCGTACATCTCAGTGGGTCTAAAACATCGCTTCAGAGAGCTTGTCTAAAATATGTATTGCTTCTCTAGCCACTGATGAATTCACTGATAGCACCTTTAAATTAACTTTGTTTTAATTTTTTGCTGTAATCTTTAACACATTTAAAAGAAATGCGTTACAATACATTTCATAACATTACATAATGAATTGTGACAGCAGTAAACAGTGCTGATGAGTGCCAGTCATGCCTAGAAGACACAGTAAAGATAAAGAGAGGTCACAAGGGCTGGTGGGGGGAATAGAGATGGAGAGATAAAGGCAAGGAAGTCATGTGAAGAGGGTAATTGTGCTAAATCTAGTCTATTTGGATTGTTGCATTGAAAGTAAACCCTCAGTAGCCTACAATATCATAACATTGTTTAGCAGGATGTGTGCATTCCAATACATTTGTGCATGTGTGTTTTCATGTGTCTGCATGTACAGTGTTGGCCTGTTTGCTTATTGTGTGTGTGTGTGTGTGTGTGTGTGTGTGTGTGTGTGTGTGTGTGTGTGTGTGTGTGTGTGTTGCACATCTATTTGAGTTTAGGCTGAGGTTCGCATACGATATGGATCCTCCTTGGGCTTTCTTTTGAAATCAGCCTGTCGGCTATTCAGGGCTTAATCTCATAATGGTTTTAAATAAAAGCCTCATTTTCGTGACAGCCATTTCAAAGGCCCGGGAGTCTGAATGTACTGTACACCACAATGAATATTGAGAACACAACACAGCCGTTGGATAAAACATAGTGAAAGACGTTGCATCTGACAACATGAGCACAAAGCGATCTGTCGGCCGGCCAGGAGACATGAGAGTAATAAAATAAGCACTTGTAATTTCTGTTGCTGCAAATTGCTGTGGTATTTGCATCCACCATCCCCGGGTAAAAACAACATGGTTTGGCATGCTTTCATTGATGTTTTACAGTGCTGGATTTAATATGAACATACTCCTGATCACATCTATTTATTTATTTATGCATGCATGTATTTATTTATATTAAATACAAATATTTAACCAGGAAATCTTGCTGAGATTAAAATCTATTTTTCATGAGAGATCAAGAAGTATCTTAAAATAACATACATACAACAAAGCACATAAATGCATAAAATGAACAGTATACATTTACATTTACGGCATTTGGCAGACACTTTTATCCAAAGCGACTTACATGTAGTACATTTGTCAGTAGTTGGACAGATCATATACCAGCAATTATAAGCACACAATATTCTAAATAGAACAATTGTAGCATAATGTTATCATACCTAATATCACACAAACAATATGAAATGCAATAGGTAATGTCCTATACCTAATAAAGTGCTTAAACATTTTTATTTTATTTCAAATAGAGCATTAGAGGTAAGTGCATGAGAAGTTAAGGGGATTCAAAGATGATACTCTTAGATAGGAGAGAGTGCTAAGAGGTGGCAAGGTCGCTGGTCAAGATACCAAGGTAGATTGTGAAGAGATGTCTTGAGTCTCTTATGGAAGATGGGTAGTGTTTCAGCAGATCTGACTGTTGCTGAAAGCTCATTCCACCACTGTGGTACCAAGACAGAGAATAGGCGAGACTTCAATGAGCGAGTCTTGAGGCCTCGTAGCGGTGACATCGGCCGAGGTCGAGGTGGTAAAACAAAGTGTTCTTTTAGGGGCCTGGAATCGGACCATTGCTTGGAGATAGCTTGGGGCCGTTCTATGTACTGCCTTGTAGGCTATTTGAATTGGATGCGAGCTGCAATTGGGAGCCAGTGAAGTTCTTGGAAGAGGTTACATGGGAGAACTTGGGTTGGTTGAATACCAGACGCGCTGCGGCATTTTGAACATGCTGTAAGGGTCTGGCACCGCTTCCACGACAAACAACTTTGAATGGAAAGTTTCCAGTCTGCAGCACATCAAATAGTGGAGCTTGCCAAATCTCAGTGTCTTCTAACCTGTCAAAATAAACATGACAGTATGTGTGTATACATGTGTGTGTACAAACCTCTCATGTCTGTGCTTGAGGTCACATGTACCAGACACCTCAGTCACCTCAGATGTGAAGATATTCACGGCTCTTTGATAATCAGAGGCAGTGGAGAAGGAGGCAAGGCTGCCAGCCATTGGTCTAAGCCCCTGGCAATGCACATCAAAGGTGCTTGTGGTCAAGCCCCAACTTGTTTGTACCCAGGGAACAGTAAGGAGCCGATGCCCAGCTCATACCACATTCTCATTCAGCCAAACCTCTAACTGACAAGGCTACAGTATAGGGCATGACGAGGACGAAATATAAACAGGCAACTGTTGTTTGTTGGTGCATAATTTGCTGAAATTGTTGTCAGTGTGTCAGATTGTTTTTCTGAGAAACGAACAAACGGTCATGTAGTGTAAATACTTAATGACATAGTCTTACTTATTTCATTTATATTTCTTTCAACTGATGTTCAACTCAGGTAACTGTCTCTCTATTCGCATTCCTACCCCTCCCGTCCACACAGAGACTTATTGAAGAACAGCTCCCCCCTTTCCCCCCCCCTTCACCCCCGACCCCCAACTCTCTCTCTCTTTCTCTCTCTCTCTCTCTCTCTCTCTCTCTCTACCTTTTGTGTAGGTAATTGGTGAAGCCTGCTTTGCCTGCTGGGCAAAGCAGACATCTTGTCTGGGGACACAAAAACCGTCTCTCTCACTGTGTCTGCTGAGGCACAAGGTCAAAAGGACAAGTCATGTTTAGAGAGAGCGAGAGAGAGAGATCTCCTCAGTCATCCCTTGGCCATCAACATGCTGAATAGCTAGGTAATTATTTGCTGTGTGTGTGTGTGTCAGTGAGAGAGAGAGAGAGAGAGAGAGAGAGAGAGAGAGAGAGAGAGAGAGAGAGAGAACATGGGCTGAGAAAAAAACAGATTCAGTGGGAAGGTGTCACTGGTGTAAAACTTGCCCTTACTTGGGAATGTGATATGATCTGCACCTATTTCTCTGATCTAATCAGATCATAACTAGACGCTGATGTAGATTTCGATAAAGGGATTTCTGCCGTAATACAATATGTGAAACAGCTCATGCATGCACGCAGTATCATAGTCATGCTAAATGCTACTCATGCTAAATGCTGTAAACTTTTATTGAAGTGTCCTTGAGCAAAGTATGCCTACTGAACTGAAAGTTTAACTTAAATGTGACGTTATAGCTACTATTACAACACAGTACATGTTATGTAATGGTGACAGCTAGAGGTCTTCACGGATCCTCGAGACCCAAGATTCTGAGACCCGACCCAAGGCCTGAACAGAGACCCAACCAGGTCGGGTCTAATTTTAGAGTGTTTGACTCGGATCTGGGTCGGCTCTGACATAAATGCTACGATTCTCAGGTAAATGCGATTTATCAACTGGACCTCATAATTAATTTATACATATGTTTACATTAGTATATATAGCTTAATATATACAAAGAAGAAATTACAAAATATTGAAACCGAAAAAAACAGCATTTTTTTGTCATGGTTTGACGAAACAGCAGGTTCAGTGGCGCCGGTGAGCGATGCTACTATTGCCAGTGCCCCTGAACATATAGGCAACTTGCTTATACTTTTACTTGCTTTTATTGAAGTGTCTGAAAGTGATAATCTGATCGAAATGAATTAGCTTCCATTTATCATTTGATGGCAGTGTGAGTGTGGGAACCTGTGCGTAAGTTCTGTTTTTTCTTTCGGTATGCTGCGAGTATGAGTTTTTTTTTTTTATCCACGGTTCTTCTCGGGTACGGGTCTGTTTGTCATCGGGTCCGTTCGGAGCGGATCTCAATTTCTGGGTTTTTAAATAATGCAAATCGGGTCGGGTGAAAAATTATTTGGTTAATTTCGGATCGGGTCTAATTTTTTTGGACCCGTGAAGACCTCTACTTGCAGCAGCTGACACCTTTAAAAAGTATATTGTTATAAAACGCAACACAGCTCCAACAAATGCATCATGACTGCAGTCAGTCGACCATCATGAAAATGTCATAATAAAATGTAATGTGAAAAGCAACCTCCATGTTAAGATTCAAAAATGTTATGGGTATGTTGGTGTCAGTAAAAAGCCAGCTGTTATTTTGATTTATATATATATATATATATATATATATATATATATATATATATAAGTTTTCTGGGTTTTTTTAGAGGTATTTGATTTAACCTACTTAATATAGTTGTCTGTTATCTCTATAATTGCAATATTACAATACTGTACACGTCCCCTTTGAAAATAAGGATGTTAGATCAAGTCTTTACTTTCTCTTTCCTTTTTTGAATTTATTACTAGCAAGGCAAAATCGACCAAACATTATTGCTTTGGATACAATTTCTTCCAGCTAAAATGTAATTGAAGAATAGTTTCATGTCAGAGAATATTAATGTGAAGTTATTGCTAAATAATTTCTTTCTTTTTGTAACTGTTTAGATAACTAGATAACAGATACATAACTCTATCTGTATAGAGAAGGTATAATCTGCATGGGTGGCCTACGTGGGAATTGAACTTCTAACCATTGTGTCCGTTATCAAATTGACACAGAATACACAGTGTGTAATATCCAATACATCATCCTTTTGTCCTCTCAGTCACCCAAAATCTATGGCAGTCACCTTTAGCTTTTTCAGTGCTCCGTGACTGAAAGCAAAGAGATTAGGTATTCTGGAAGGTGCTACGTCATTTGACATTCATCAACAATATTTGAGTGTTTTTTATATGAAATGTTCTAAATCATGGACCTGGGCCTTACATGAGATCTACAGATGGCAAATGGAAGTCCATGTGAACGGTAAATATCTCTGGGTTAAAGGAATATCAGGCATGTATGTAACACAACACACAAATAAACAAACACACACACACACACACACACACACACACACACAGGCGCGTGCACACTACCTTTGTGTAGAATAGTGAAAATGTTAAATGACTCATAAGATTTCCTTATGACAGCCACAAAAGCACCACAATAGCTGCTATTCTGTCCCATTGTTAGGGATCTATCTAGAGTATCTTCTTCTTTCTTTCTTTCTTTCTTTTTTTTTGGGAGAACGCACACAGTACGACAGTTGAAAGATGACCCAACTGGAGCAGCCAAGATGGATGCAGGCTATCACTTATTATTGCCCAAAGCACAAGGAGTGCTCCTGAACAGATCAAATATACACTACCGTTCAAAAGTTTGGGGTCACCCAGACAATTTCATGTTTTCTATGAAAACTCACACATTCTTTCCT
>JAODUE010060481.1:0-39181 GCA_027564755.1 Amblyopsis hoosieri | reverse complement strand
CTGTGCAGGTGACTAAATGGACCAGCTCCCCCCAGCTAAACCCCCAGGCACTGCAGGCCAGGGCACACACCCACCCACCCAAAGAAGACATGGTAAGAGACCACCAACTGCCAAACTGGTTGGCCCTCATCTAGATTAGGATGTGATGCAGCAGTGAATCAGGGTCAAGCACTGACCTGCACATTCATTAGTGAGAGATAACACTAAGTCCTGTATGTTTGAGTCCCTATGAGTGCGCAGGTGCATTTGAAAGGCAGTGGGACATACATTTCTGTACCCTGTATATGTGAATAGGTCTTTTAATGTTATATTATTAACTATTTTGATGCTTTTGTTTAATTTGTTTTCATTCTGTTGCCTGGCAGCCATCATGAGTTAACTGGTTAAGTACGAAGTACAACCAATACATACACAAATAACCAAATGTGACCCTTGATAGACAAGATGACAAAAAAGTTTTTAGAATGACGAAAGGTAAGAAATAAGATAAGGCACAGTGTTTTCTAGAACTTTCCTGTGAGGCATAAAAACACTCCCCTTCAGTTTTTCCTGCACCTACACAGAGCAGTGCAAAGTCATCTCTCAAATAATGCTGACTGATTCTTGAGTAGTCACATTGTCTTGTTCTGTGCAAACACAATAATGCAAATGTGGTTATCTATATACAGCATGTATGCCAAATTCTTGAACCCTGTCCTTTTCAAATAGAAAAAAAACATCTCATAAAGTCAATACCTAGATTTTGTTTACTACTCCAATGTGTGAACCATCGTCATGACATTTCAGGCATAAGACATAATATATCATAATCTTTATATCATATCATAATCTATTACTAAAGGATATTTCATGATTCTCCAACTTTGCAAAGTTTATCTTTATAAAGTTATTTGTTGCTACTGTAAATCGCAATCTACAAGTAGCCTAGAACATAGGCTAATTATCAACATAAATTCGTCCACTGGGCCAAAAAAAGAGAGTGAGGTATGAACCCACAATCTCCATGTTAGAATCAATAAAGTTAACTTTACAAAGTGGAAGAATCATATGGTTTGCTTGAGTCTCTTGCTCAAGCTGGTGTCACGTGATCACAGAACCATATGTGTATTTGAGATGTGTTGTGACTTGCAGCGTGATCATGTATTTCGGATGAAAATGTGACAAAAAGTGCAATCGTGTATTTGGGATGTGATGTTACTATTGCTCTGCAACAGTGTATTGAGAGTGTTGTGTGTATTCGGTTGTGTTCTGATATTTGCAGCATGTTTCATAAATGCTGCATGTGTTTTTATCTTGATATACTGTATACAGTATGTTTTCTTAGTTTGCTTGAGTTTGGTATTTTATCTATTTTTTTCTTAAAACTGTAACACGTTTGAACTTGACAGCTTGACGTATAAACCACAGATATAAATACATTCACAATCCAATATTAGATGTTATGTTAAAGAAATATATGACCATAGGAATGCATAAGGGTATAGTGTTCTTATAGTCTATAAAATAACACAATGTCATATATTAATCAACATATTACAGTATGGCCAAATTAACGTCAACATGTTATATTGCTTTTATAAATTGTTCGAGATTTAATTAGATTCAGAGTTTAGAAATAAAATAAAACTTTATTAATCCCCAAGGGGGAATTATGGATTCAATTAGATTAGATCCAATCTAGGCTGAGAGAGATTTTACACTCATGTAGAACATAGACGTGCTGAGAACCAGAAGCTATACCTACTAAAACTTCCCAAGATCACCACATTAAAGCTTTTCTGTGTGGTCATCTAACCACAGATAACAGACGTGTGTGTGTGTATGTGAAGCCCCCCTTCCTTTCACCTATTCCTTCAAGGTGTTTCATAGTGAGACAAAAGCAAGAGCTCTGAAATACAGCTTCTGTATCCAATCAACAGAACAACGTTTGATGTGCCAAAATGAACAGGAGCAGAACCTGGAGGGCGCAAGGCAAGCACGCGCACGTACACGCGCGCACACACACACACACACACAGCTACAAAGCAGGAAGGACCGTCTTTCTTTTCATCATTTTTATAGCCTGCTTCTGCTTCCTGAGTTACCCGCACTCAACTTGCACCCCGTTGGCAAGTATACCCCCTGACACAAAAATAAGCTATCAGGCAGGCCCCATGCCAGCTCTGGTGGCCCACATCTTAGCATGCCTCTAAAGACCTTATGGGAGGTCAACTCGCACTTCTGCAGACTGCACAGTCATAATACATTTACAGTACAGGCACTCTGCAAATGCTATTTTCAATTAGTGCAGTTGTGTTTCATGCCCATGACTAGGGAACTGATTTTGATAGTAAAGAACTGTTCTGTAAACAAATTGAAAGTCAGTAGAACTAGATGTTTCTGTTTCCAAAACAGCTAAACCAGATTAAACATTGTAACTACTTATTGGGGTTTTACTTTATACACCACCTCCGAATGTGCATGCGTTAATTGTTTAGTAATGGAGAAAGTCAGTGACTTGGGTTACAACCGGAAACTGCTTCAGTTTGTCTTCGTGTGCATTTTTGAAACTACGGGGGAAATTATATTGGGGCAGTTGGCTGTAAAAAGAGAACATTGTGTGTCCAATACTGTGCTGTTTAAGGACCATCAGCATTCTCGCCATTAATAATTACAGCTTAAGGCTTAAGCTAAATCAGAACATTTTATTATAGTAAAATATTTACACCAAAAAAAAAAAAGGAGAAAAAAAACCTGCTCAAATCGGCCAGGGTATATCTGTTTGTCTCAGCAAGCCACTGCTTCTAACTACTGGCAGTTGACCACAACACAATGCAGACACTGTTGGTTGCTGCTAAATGCAGTCTGTCAAAAAAAATGTTGGGGGGTTTTGCGAGATAGCTTGAACTCTTTTCTATGAAGCAGAACTTTATTAAATTGAGGTGAAGACATTCACCTCAATTCTCCTGAAATAGAGCTGATATGGCTGCTGGATGTACAGTACCTGAAGTGAGCAGTCAGGGCTTCTTGAGAAAAGTTTAGTCAAACCAGATAAGATTTGTTCACCAGAGTGATAAGGCGTCACAAGAAATGATTGTACATTACTGAGTGTTATTGGACAATGCTGTTGCTGTAGCAACTATTGGACATCTGTGCTGAGTTACATCAATATCTAGTCAGTTGAAAAGGAATGTTGAAGCAAAGCTATTGGCATTTTTAAAGGGATGTAAACAAGACTTTATTACAAGCCCAGAGTAGGCCTACTGGCTAAACCTGAAATTTAAAAAGCTGGGTTTAGCCATTTTCATCAAAAACACTTTGTCAAATTCAGCAAATATCTCCTCACAATCCACTAAATATCTGTCCTGTGCGTGTGCTGGAAAACAAACCCTGTGCTCCTACACAGGCCTGGCTGTGTAAATTGCAACCATGTCACAATAGCAGCCTTGGCAATGCAAGTCCAATGTGTGGGACTGGGCTTCTGAGGAAGCTTATGGCACTGAAAGGAGAGGTGTATTTGTTATGACGTAAGCATCACTTAGACACCTTATAAGAGGAATTCCATATATAGAGGGTCCATAGGACAATGTCTAACCATATTTAATATTGTTTGTTTACAATCTGACTACTGTATGTTGATTACATTATTCATTGTCATTAAGTTGAGACAGGGAGCTCTTATTGCAAGGTGTGTTGCTGCCTTTTGTGCTGACAGAATGGTGCTTAATCGCAGTGGCTCACACTCTTTGTTTGTGTCAATCAGGCATTATTAAACCGCCTTACACATTCTCATGGAAAAATAACCACAGGAATGTTAAGAATCCCGGGAGAACAATGTTGTTGCTACTGGATTTCATGATCTAGCTGCATGTATAGCCTGTATACTGACAACATACAACTTAGAATTTATAAACACATTTTCTACGAGAAATATTACAAGTTGTCGACAGTCATCCAGGTTCAAGGCTTTCTTTGACAACAAAACAGCCAAATGCGTACTAAGTTTGAAGACAATTTAGACTTAGAATACATTAATGTCCACCAAACCAGGAAAGGAAGACAGGCATTATTAAGATGTTACTGTAAAAACTAATCAGTGATGCTCTCGGTGATTTTCAGCAGCTGAGGAATAAACTAGCACAGGTATCTTATGTAGACTACTGTGTTCAGAATGTGTTTAAATTGACTAAAACGAGGAACTTGTCATATGTAAACATCTCAGTTGCTTTGTTGTAGTGATGAGATTTAAGATTAGCATTTTAAGAACGTTTGTAGTGTAGGCTATTTAGCAAACCTCAAATCAATCGACTTCTTCCTTGCCATCATAGGCTATTTCAAATTGAAACTGGTCCCCGCATCAGTCCAAACGATTAGCACTTATATTTGTACTGTACGTTTATTTATTTATTGGGCAACAACTACAAACATTTCTTTAGACTTACCTTTGTGCTTCTCCATTCGCTCGTACGACACTGGCACCTTTTACTGGTTTTGTTTCCCCCTTTATGAAAAGTTTAAAAAAAGTAGTCCTACTTTTGACAAGTAACCGGATGATGGAACGTCTTATACCTATTCCAAATATCGGGCTCCCGTTCGCTACAGCGCACAAGACAGACGTGAGTTTCATGTGGATCCACAAGTCTCCCTTCCTTGTCGGATTTGCCGCACCCCCCTCTTCCTCCAGACCAGTACAGCATCAGCCTCGGGGTGATGTAGGCTACTGTATCAGTAGGCTACTTTATAAACATCCTAACATAAGCTATAGTTTTAGCAATTTCCACATTTTCTCTTTCTTATCGATGTTTTGTGTTTACAATGTCCATGCGTAGGCCTATCGCACCCACGCAACAATTCTCCAGTCCAATTCAAACGTTTTTCTGCACCCTTTTAAACGCTGTCAGAGATAACGTTGTATGTTTCATCGACCAGAGGTGTAACCTATAAAAACATGCAGCCATGTAAAAACGATTGCATTATCCGCGTGTGCGTTAAGACAATGGCTACATCCTGTTTTCTTGGCATCTCAGTATGTTGTTGGACCAACACAAACTAGCATGGAGCTAATAAAACAATAGGAACTGTTGCCTTTGGGCAGACAGTCAGTTAGTTGCTTTCTTTATATCGGAAGCAACCAAGCACGCTTCCCAACAACAGTCAATGGTAGCCTATTGTTCGAGGGAAAGTGAAACTCTGATTTAAAAAAGTACACCCTTGGGAGAACCGTGACCGGGTTGAGGTATGATTGGAATGCACATGTAGAGAAACAGAATATTAGACTCCCATCAAATAAAATGGGCTACCGAGTTAGGGGAAGCTTGTTATTTTTAGACTGCAAAAATCCATTGCTTTTACAGATTAGCCTACAGTAGGCTATTTCAACATTACTCAATGTTGAATCAATGAATGCATGTTTCGCTTAATAATTTACCTGCAGTCCCTGAAAAATAAATGGTAATTAAAAAAAAAAAGTCAAAACGTTAACGTTTTCCCAAGCTTGTTAAAATATATCATGATTGAGGCTCAAATACAACCCACTATTGGCTAAATATATTGTAGCCTACACCCTTCCCACCCCCCCACACACACATATATTTGACACAGAAATGTATTGATATTGTGTTATTAGATTGGTCATAAGGTTGCTGCATATGGCTTATGTTGACAACACTGATCCGTGTAATGTTGAGCAGTCTTACATGGACTCAAATGATCAAATGAAAAGGTCCAAGACAAAGCTGTAGTCAATACCACCTTTGTAGAGTCCCAGACAAGTCCCAGACCAGGACACATCAAGGTCACAGAGTCCAAGTCAAGACCAAGGCCAAAAGACCACCTTTGTGGACCGAGTGAATCAAGTGGTCCAAATGAGTGGTCCAAATGAATCAAGACCAAGACTGGAAAAAAATACTCTTAGAGACCACTTACAGTATAGGGGCACAATATTGTCTATTTTAACATGATCTTTTCGCAATATTATTTGCTATGATCAAAAGCATGTGCAGTGTAACAACGACTATCAATTCAACAGCTGGACTTGGTCGAGTCCAACTAGAATATTTGGCCAGACTAACGGCCAAGACCGAGACTAGTCCGAATCCAAGACAAGTTCATAACAATTGAAAAAGCGTCTTCAATCCAAGATTGGAGTATAGCCCTGGTTTATAGACTCATGTTTAAGCTCCATGTGTCAGCAAACTTATGCTATAGAAACCTGTGGGTGCTGACTACACATAGGGCAAGCAATAATGCTCCTCAGATAATGAAGACTGGATCAATATGATTATGAATCTGTATGTCTGCAGGTATACAGAAAAACAACTTATTGCATTGGGTTTGGCTCACAATAATATGGTTTAATTAATTAGACCAAATGCATTTGTTCATTCAATGCATTTTCAATTGGATATTTGAGCATACAGAACATACACAAACATGGATCTCACTTTGTTTCTCTATCTCACTTGTCTTTGTCTTGTCTGAGTGTGTATGCATGTTTGTGTAAAAACATCAGCAAATAACATTATGACCTCTACCCGACAACAAAAGCGTAAAGATAGTATACACTGGACCTCAATGTTGGGGTGCTCTGTGTTTTTGTCTTGGACCAAATGCTATTTGGGGCACGGCTGACACAATACCACAATGCAGATCTCCAAATATTCTCCAAAGGTCTAATGTTATTGACAGCAATGTGGTTCAGATTTACATGTATATTATTCTTATAACTTCTTACAATTGTCATACAAAGTTTGGTCTGCAGACATAATTTGCACTTCAATAATTATACATTTTCAGAGCAACATCTTATTGAAAATAATAACAAGCCATTTTAGATCATCTCCACCTGTTTTCACATATTGTTTAGCCTCCAACCTGCTATTTGTGTGTGTGTGTGTGTGTGCGCGTGTGTGTATGTGTGTGTCTGCATGCATGTGTTTGTGTGTGAGTGTGCGCGTGTGTGTGTCTGTGTTCGTATGTGTTTTTTGTCTGTGTGTAGGTGTGTGTCTGCATGCATGTGTATGTGTGTGTCTGCGTATGTGTAGTTGTGCACACCCTGAGCAGTCTTGAATGAATGGAAGTGTGTGAATGCCAGAAAGAGACATGATGTCTCAGCTTGACTGGAGTTAAGACAAGGCACAAGGGGTGGTCTCTATAGCCTAGTGCTCTCTCTCTCTCTCTCCCTCTCTCTCCCTCTCTGTCTCTCTCTGTCTGTCTGTCTGTATCTCTCTCTCTCTCTCTCTCTCTCTCTCTCTGTCTTTCCACAGCAAGGGACTGTCTTGGTAATCCTAAAGGGGAATTCCTATTGTTCAGTGGGTCTTTAGAAATCACTGACTGTGTGGGTGGTTTGATCTCTCCAAAATACAGATTCAGATCATTGGATTTAAAAAGTGGTTTATTGTGCTGTTATATATATATATGTGTGTGTGTGTGTGTATGTATGTATGTATGTGTGTGTGTGCGCATGTGAATTGGATTCAAGTTAAGGATCGAGAAGCTGAAATATGTATAGTACGGACTATATACTTTTCAGTCAGAGGTACCATAGTGTGCTGAGCTAGTCTCCTCCAGTCCATATGACCACAAGAAGCATTCGTCTGCTGTGAATAATGGGGAAAAGGGCACTAACTACTCCACATTAGCACTTGGCACACTTTTATTCTTAGACCCTCCTTTGCATTGATCACACTGGTACAGATATGGGCACACATACAAATAAAACTAATAATCAGAACATGACAATATCACTGTTTTGGTATTACAAATTCTGTCCAGCTTTGGATAACAATATAATTTATAATAAATTGTTTTGCCCCAGTTGTTTTAAGACATTTTGCAACACGCAGAGGGCAGATTGAGACATGCTACACTTTGTAATAAAGGTGTCTATATTTCCTTGCAGCTGACCAATCTGGTAGACACAAACAGCAACAGGGTCTCCTGGGGCCTGCATAGAAGGAAGTAAAATAATATCACAATAGCGAATAGGCCTATTGCTGTTCTTAGCTATTTCAAATGGTGCAAATGACGAAATCGTGCAAAAGCTGTTTCAATTATGCTTCTGCACAATCCAAGAAATAGTCAAGTAAAATATTCCTAAAACATAGGTTATGGACAAAATGTGTGTGAGTGCACTAAAATGTGTACAATGTAGGCCTATTAACTATGGTACATGGGAGTATCCATTGTAATACACTTTTGTCGCAAATGTGATTTATGTAAATATGAAACAAAGTATACATTTTTGTTTTTAGGGCTCAGGGAGGCACCACGCATAGGACCTTTAAACAGAGCCTAACAGAGGTTAACCATTGTGCAACACTGCCATCTTCTGATACATAAGTAGAAGAAACATGCGCATGTTTTTAATTTAAAAAAATGTTTAATACAATATGCAGAACTGATTTAAACCTACACATAATCTTACTGTATTGCATAATCTGGTTCCAATATATTCCTATCAAAAAAGCTATAGCCTATAATAAATGAAAACGATAGTATACATTACAATAGAGCATAATGGGCCTGTTTCACAAACATGGTTTAAGGCTAGTTCAAGACTAAAATAAAAAAAAATCTCCATTGAAAAAAGTCTCACAGTCTACTAGGCTTAAATCCGTGAAACCGGCCCAATAGGAACACATGTTTTGTAGTCATTGTAGTCACGTCCATTCCAGGCAAAACGCAGGTCTACTAATATTTATCAGATGACATCCAATACTTTTCAAACACAATTGCTTGGCATGAAAATGTTTGCTTATGTGTGGCTTGAGTTTAAATAGACATGGCTTTTAAATGCCGCATAGTAATTCCGTGCATTTTGGCACTGTGTCTTTAAATAGACGTCGTTACAGTACGCATGCGCAAACTCTGTTTAGTTTTCTTCAACCTGAGGAACTGTCTAGTGTCGCTGCGCTAGCATATCTGTCGCCTGTGTTTAAAGAACATTTTAAGAGACCAACATATTTTTTCCCCCACAATAGGATTACACGGAATCACCACGACACAGCGTTATCAGTTAAGGGTACGTTTTGGCGTGTTAAGGCGGCTGGTAAAGAGAGCTAAAAGGATGAAAAACATTTCCAAATGTTTGCTCCAAACACCCGAACGGCGAGAATAGCGTACCGGTAGCAGTTCCCAGATCCATGTTGACTGCGGCAGCCTTCCCACTGGTATCACATCGTACAACATTAGATCACCTTTGTTCTTTTTGGGACAAGATAGTGTCGCACTTTACCGCCTTGTGGATGGACAACTATGTTGAAATGTAATACGTTTTTTGCCAGTTTGATGGATTGTTTACCAGATAAAACGGCAGCTTAAATGCTATTTGGTTGAGAATAGTCTTACAGTACCGTACCGGTACGGTACTAGAGGCCAACTGCTTATCCAACGCTTAGCTATATCTCGAATTGATGTCCTGCTTTTTTAGATTCGTCCACCAAGAGGTGGGGTGAAGGGGACCCCCTCCCCAACACACACATCGCAACACATTTAGCAATCCAAACACACTTTTAATGTGTGAACACGTTCAGACACATTTTATCCAAGCCACAGAACGTATGGCCAAGTAAACCTTTACCGAGTATGCATAACTATATCGCGCAAAGAATATGCAGGACTTACTCCAGAGCGGATATCTGAAATAATTCGAACAACCTGAGCTGGCTGCCGAAGAATCAAGGCCTTAGTCTTTTGACTAAGCTGAACCTAAAAGAATGGATCCAAGGGGGGCATGTAAGAAACGCGTATTTATTTTTGGAACGAAGCTTTTCGCCCCGTATCGTCTTCTCGGTATAAACAGAATCTGGGTGGTCTCTATTTTGTTCTATTTTGTACTTTTCACACACGCCTCACCGGCAAAACAGTGTGACAAGAACTGCCTTTCTGGAAAGTGCATCAATGGATCATGCGTCTGTGATCGTGGATGGGTTGGGGACCAGTGTCAGCACTGCCAAGGGAGATTTAAGTAAGTTCATATAGACCATATAGGACTAGACAGTCGGTCTCAACATTGTTTACTAACTGGAAAATTAACCATCTGCTTGATGAATCAGATGTTTCCAGTTAATGTGTGGTATGAGATATTTTGCAATCTCTGAAAACCCATGTATGCAATGCCATGAGGTGAACGTAGAATGTTAATACTTTTCTATTGTAATAATTGATCCCACTTAGATTTATCTTTATATCAGGCGTCATACTGTGTGTGGGAATTCATTAGTTAAAAAAGCTTCCAGTTCACGACCAATCAAATAGGCTAGATTTAATCTACACTGGAGATGTGTACAGCACTCACATTGAGTACAGAAATAATAACCATTTTCTCATTGGTTTATTTAATATTTTATATGGAGTTTAGCCTTGTTTTTATTTTCTCTTTTATGTAGAAAGGGACATTTCTTTCTAGGTTGTTGCAACAGATTTATTGTGACATTTTCACTGTACTGTTGGGCTTTGTCCATTTGAAGGACGTTTGTGGGAAAAGTGTTTCACATGAACAGATTGTTCTGTTTCCTATGTCCTTGAGTTATTTCAAATATTGTTTTGCCACCTTAACTTAATCCAGAGGACTGGTTGAGTTTCAATGCATCATATTACACACTAGTTGACATATTATTAAACAATAATGGCTGCTGTAACAATATATTTAGTTGAATTTAGTTTATTAAAATCGAATTGGACATCAAACATATTACTGTAGAATTAATTTGGTTTAAGATTACAGTATGTGATTGCGCATAGTCTTACTTGTTAATTATATTACAAGTTTGAGAAGCAACACATATATATACCGCTACACAAACACCCATGCAAGGGGTAGTATTGTAGAGTGAAGAAAAGAGAGCAAATTAACTTAATAGGTGATTGTGTACATTCTGCTTTCAGGTTGACAGAACCATCAGGATACCTCACAGATGGTCCGATTAATTACAAGTTCAAAACAAAGTGCACATGGCTTATTGAGGGCTAGTAAGTACTTTAAATTGGTACATCGATAGAATGTAGGCAAATCTGAGTTCAATACCACATAGTATTGTAATTAACTTCTTGTAATGGATTACTGAGTAGTTTACTGTTCCAACATTGGAAATCTGTTTGATGTTAAGTTTTATGGTCATTTTTTGTATTGTGTATTGATGTTGTTATGACATAGCTTGTTGTTAATACTAGTATTGCTATTGTAGTAAAATCCACATGGCTTATAATATGTGTTTCCTCAATAAGATAGCAAAATTAGCAGCAGGTAATTTTACAAGGCTCGCCAAAGTCTTGAGTTTAATTCTTGTGGTTTCTTCTTTTTCAGTCCAAATGCAATTCTGCAGTTAAGGTTTAATCACTTTGCCACAGAATGTAGTTGGGACCATATGTATGTATATGATGGAGACTCAGTTTATGCTCCTCTGGTTGCTGTTTTTAGGTGAGTGATTAACAAGGAACATGACAAAACGTCCAGATAATATATTCTGAGGCAAAACACTATCATCGTCTTTCTTTAGTGTCATCGTGGTTATTGTAATATTATTTTACATGGTGTAAAATGCATTAGGCTACTTTGATAAGTAACCATACAGTACTTCCTTTGCTATCACATTAAAACAATGTTATGCTTTCAATTATGAAGCATTAAACATGGACTTTTTACATTGGGGTGTTGTAATTTGGCTAGCATTTTAATACTGTATTGTAGATGTTTTGATGAATGCATATTTCAATATCAGCGTGGTTCTTTTAGACATGCCATGTTTATTTGTTTCTTATAGTATTCCTGACTAAATACATTATTTTTGGCTTTGTCTTGTATTGCCAGGTTTCTGCAATTGTTAACAAATTTCTTTGCGATCACTCGTCAACATCTGATTTACTAGCAACTTCAAAAAATGCTTGCAGCAAAGCAATTTATGTCTATTCCCCACATTTTCGACCTTTTTAGAGAATAATGGAATGTCTATATTGTTCAGTAACCTCAAGCAAATATTATTAGATCTAGTTCTATACAGTAGTAGAGTTATGAATTAGGCTGTTTGTCAATAGTCGGCATTGAGGAGTGAACTCCTCAATCCTAACCTTTCCTTTTTCTCCACAGTGGTCTAATAGTGCCGGAAATACGCGGCAATGAGACGGTTCCGGAGGTGGAGACAACATCGGGTTATGCACTGCTGCATTTCTTCAGTGACGCTGCCTATAACCTTACGGGGTTTGAGATATTTTACTCGTGAGTAACCACACATTGCGGTTGCTCAAACCCATAGTTATCACAACACAGCTGTCTAGATTTTGTTTGGTGCTACCAGTCTCACCGAATCAGCCTTTACTTTTTTAACGTCTTGGACACAGCGCTGGCTAGTGGCTACAGTAACTGCACCTTGATACGCCTTCTTTACAAGAGCGGCATTTTGATTGAAATGCACAACGACCAACTACATAGCTCAATGACAAAGTCAGACATTATACTGATATCGAGGAATGTATTTGGGATGAGTTTGGTGTTGGCCCTTTCAACAGAAATCCCGGACTGAGTATATATGTTTTTGAAGTTTTCGGTTGACCTCTGCTAGCAATTGCGTCATACAAAACGAATGGGTACTCCCTTCCCAGGATAAATTCGTGTCCCAACAACTGCTCGGGCCACGGGAAGTGCACCACGGGGAACTCAATCGCCAGCCGCGTGTACTGCGAGTGCGACAAGTACTGGAAAGGCGAGGCCTGCGACATCCCCTACTGCCGGAGCAACTGCGGGAGCCCAGACCACGGCTACTGTGACCTCACCGGCGAGAAGCTGTGTGTCTGCAATGACAGCTGGCAAGGTAGGAGCTTGCATGTTTGTGTGAGTGTGGATTCCCCCCCCAAAGCCCCATCACGTCTGGTTTATACTGTATACTAACATATTGCTTCTGTAGCCACAGCGTACATGCATACTGTGCTCTGTTGCCTTCTCTGTTTTAGTAGTTCAGCAGTAACACATGATTTGATGTCATGTGACTCTTGCCACAGTTCAGCCCAGTGTGATTAATCATTTCAGAGTAGAAGGTGAATAGTCAACTCACAGAGTGCTTGCCTGTATCGCCCAATAGATACAGATCTTTGCCCTGTCCCTGGCTCAGAGTTGGGCTCTATAGCTTGCTTGGTTTACTGGCAGTGAGCCAGGAAGTGGAGTGAAAACAAAATCAAATGTTTGGTGGAAATGTTGAGCCCAAGCAATATTCTAATTCTACATTTATGGGGATTAATGCACATATGGGGATTAGTATTGGAATTTAGATTATTGAACGATGATGGATGTCTAATGAATTTACATGTGGAAATGTCTCTAAAAAGGTTTTAATCACACTGAATAATTGATGGATAAATCATAAGCGGAGCGTAATTGTGAATTGCAGATTTTCACCGCAACACTTTCCTGACGCGATAATGAGTCTTTTAGTAGACACGAGAGGGGAACAACTGTGTTGCATTGTGCTGAGCTGGTAATTAGCGACAGGTTGATGCACTCTGTGTCAGCAGCGCACACAACAGCACAAAAAGCAAGCGAATGTCCCGTAGAGACGGGTGAGATGTTGAGCAACGTCCCCTGGACTGACTCTCCCGTCCCACACGTCTTGTCACCGCAGGTCCAGACTGCTCCCTGACGGTGCCTTCCACAGAGTCCTTCTGGTTCCTCCCCAGTGTGAAGCCCTTTGGGACGTCTCTGGCTCGAGCTTCCCATAAGGCCGTGGTGCAGGAGAAAGTGATGTGGGTGGTGGGCGGTTACACCTTCAACTACAGCTCATTTCAGATGATTCTCAAGTAAGAACTCATGTGTGCAGCCACTCTGTTTGTCTACGGACACATGGCGTGGATGGGTTTGGAGTTCACGTCGCAGTAGCTACTGTTCAGTTAGCGTTTACTGTTCTTGCACCTTTGAACGTCGACTTCATAAAACTGCAGTTATAGATTGGTCACTGATACAGTTAATATTGAATCAATCTAAGAAAGCAGGGACTGTACTTTGATTTTAAGAGCGCATTTAATATGACCATATATCTTATTTAGGTTTGTTGATTAGTTTTGGCGGCTAGTCAATTAGGGCCATATTGATTTTTCTTCTAAAATTGATTGTTTTGACAGTGTCTGTATGCTGAATATATATTTGTTAAATCAAGAACATATTGAAATGAAAAGGCTGATGGCATCTGGTATCAATATCACCCTGCTACTCCCTTGGAGGGGGATCCTGCTGTAGAGCCAGGATGACCTTGGGAATATCTTGTGTGGGAGAAATACATGTTGTGTTCACAAGGCTTAATATATTGTTGATGCTTTGGAGATGAAATGCGTGATGTCTTGCTGCTTGTGCAAGTCCAGCTTCACTGCAGAGGAACTAGGCAAAGCGGTGTATCGCTGACAATTCAATTTGTGGCCCAGCTCTCCATCTGCCCAGTGAGTTTGTTGACTTGGTGCTGTGACTGGCATAAAAGCAATTTATTTTTAGCTTGTGTGTCGAATTAATCATGTCGAACGTGTAGTTTGATTTTACAATATTGTGTTTTATAGAAAATGTTGCAGCAAACTTGGGCCTTAAAATCTTTATATGCACTTGTTTATGGATTTTTTAGATCAAACCTTTCATCTTATGTATTTAGAAAGAGGATGAGAAACTCTAATAACGCAAAGGCATCGTTGGGGGAAAGGAGTGCTGTAAATGTATTGTTCCTTGATTAAAACCCGTCCCGGTAATAAAATCAGTGAATGCCAACGTTGTTGCTTTGTTCTACAGCTATAACCTGGAGAGTGGTGTCTGGAACACGGTTCCCATCAATAGTGGCCCTCTGCCAAGATATGGTCACTCGCTAGCTGCCTACCAGGTAAGGCCTACATAAATACACTCCCATCCTCTCTGCTCACTGAATCCAGGAAGCTCACAGTGGGGCATTGAAGGGAAAAATCTCACACTGCACTTCTTACTGCACCCTGGAAAAATAATACAAAATATGCAATGTCCTATTATGGAACTGAGGATAGATATGACTGTTTCACTGATACAATTCTTAAGTCATGTGAATACATCTCCACAAATATCACAGAACAATATTTGTGATAAGGAAAGCATTTATGTAAAATTGAAACACATTGGCAAATCATTTACACTTGAGAGTACTGTTTACCCAGATCCCAACCACACTCTGTTAGCTGTTGGCAAGCAGGCCAAATATATCATTCTGTTGTGTGTGTGTGGGGGCTATAAAGTCATGCACCGTAAAAGATTTTATATATATATATATATATAATTGTTCAGTGTATGTATTTTAATTTTAAATTGGTTTATACATTTCTTCTTTATCTCTGGAGCCAGCAGGTGCGCCTGTTGACTTAAAGTTATAGTCACTGATTGTGAGCTAATACACTTTTTGTCAAATTCAGCAAATATCAATCAGCAGGGAGCAGCCTATGGCATTGAATTGCAAGGTGTTTATGTGGAGCTCGAAATAACAACAAGCGTTCTCCAGCACGACTGACTATACGGTTTTTAAAGTGGCTGTATCTTCTCCAGGATGACATCTACATGTTCGGTGGCAAACTGGAGGCGGGTCCCGGCAACGTGACAGACGAGCTGTGGGCGTTCAACGTGCCCACCCACTCGTGGCAGCAGCGGGGCCGCGGGACGGGCTCCCCGCTCTACGCCGTGGAGGGCCACTCGGCCCACTGCGTGCTGCTGGAGAGCGGAGAGGCCGTCATGGTGGTGATCTTTGGCTACTCCCCCGTCTACAGCTACATCAGCAACGTCCAGGAGTACAACCTGAGTAAGCCGCCGACTCCCTTCACGCCGTGGTGATTATGCCGTCTGCCTTCACGTGCTAGTCGCAGCAGCATCATCCTTGGAATATCACTGCGGCTACGTTGTGTTCGAGCCAGATGAAATATAGCGGGTTCATTCTCCGTATTTCTGTAAATGTTATGAGTATTTTATTTCTCGTATGTTTCAGATCTGGGTTTGGTGTATGAGTTATACCTGGAACTAAAAAAAAACATAGTTAAATGTGTAAAGTGTAATGAAAAGCGAGCCTTATTGTTTCAGACAAAGCTGCAACAGATACACGTGTATTCAAATACTCTCAAGTCGACTTGAGACTCATATTTACCGTAATTCCGATAGCATCTGAAGGCAGCATTAGAGCAGTGTTAGCTAGCAAGTGTTAGCCTGTTTCTTTCTGTCTGTCTTCTGTGTCTAACCGCGTCTCCCTTTCTACATTTCTACCTTTCTCTGGCATTTAAAACTATATAGTAAGCTTTAGCTTAAAACAAGCTCAGCCGTGCATTGCAGTGAAAGTGGTTTTCTAGAAAGTGCTTCCGTGTTTATGACGACAGAGTCCAACACGTGGACGGTACCTGAGACTAAAGGCGCCGTGGCCCAGGGGGGCTACGGTCACAGCAGTACTTACGACAGCTCCAGCGGCAGTGTGTACGTCCACGGGGGCTACAAGGCTCTGCCTGCCAACAAGTATGGCCTTGTGGATGACCTGTACCGCTACGACGCCAACACAAGGACGTGGTGAGATCGCGTGCACCATTATTATAGTCAGTTTATTACACAGTTGCTATTGTAATAGCATGATATAGCGTCACAGGGCTGGACATTAAGCATGGTTCTACCATGTCCTCTTGGACAAGTACATGTGTCATTTACTTGTCTGAGTATAAAAACAGTAGCTTAGAAATATAACTTATCAATAAAATAGCAACATTGTACTAGTATATCATTCCTGAAAGTATTTGTCTCCCCTTAATACTTTGTAATTTCTTACATCACAATATGAAATTGAGATTTGATCTACACTAAACAGGCTATATCACATTGTATTTCTCAGAGAAGGTTGGGGAAGTAGGCTTCTGTAGTAGTTATTAAATATAACTGGGTTCTTTTTAAGTTAACATTAGGTCTATAGTTATTGAAGTTGAATCTTTTTACAAATATTTAAATAAGTAAAGTAAATAAACAGTAAATACAACTTTTTTTAATGTCATATTTAACTCTTATTAATTAAGCAAAAGCGTTGTTTTTAAGCCAGGGTTTACTGTGTTTTACATCTGGCTTCCATTCTGTGCAGTAGACTATGCGCACTATAGCTGATACGTTTTAATAGGGCTACTTGTCCGGTCGGGCAAGTCAAATTCTCTTGCACTTGACCGTTTAAAACTCTACTTGTACTGGACAAGCAGACAAGCCATTATAATGTCGAGCCCTGCATTATATATTCAAGGATGAAGTAAGGGAACAATGGCTGCCCATGAATCAATGCTATTGTCCGCCATTATCAATGCTATTGTCCACCATTGTGAGTCAATGTGGAGGACCAGAATACTGTAGCGCCAATGCATTATGGAGAGTAGACAAGGTAGTGTGTATCTCAGCTGTGTACTACATTTATAGAGCATTGTGTATAGTGATGTACTAGTAACTAGTAAACTACGCTGTCCAGAAAGAATTCAGACCGCACTGGAAAATGACACACTAAACACAACACTAAATGCCTTGTAGTCTTTAGTGGCATAATTGTGTGTGTGTACTGTGGCATAATGTTCTGCCTTCAGTGTTCTCTAACTGTCTGTGCGTGTGTGTGTGTCTAGGTTCATCCTGAAGGAGAGCGGTTTTCCTAGATACCTGCACTCTGCTGTGATCCTTAGTGGCACCCTGCTCGTCTTCGGGGGCAACACACACAATGACACGGCGCTTAGCAACGGGGCCAAGTGTTTCTCTGCGGACTTCCTGGCTTATGACATCGGTAGGGCGCCTGTGTCTGTTTTGACTCCATTATGTCAACTGTGTTTATTTCCGCAGCGGATGATGTTAAATGTGTAGCATCCTTGACGAAATGAATAAATACATACAGGTCTCACCCATGGGCTACAGCGGTATAGACCATGAGGTATGCACAATATTTAATTAATGTAATTTTCAACATGGTAAAACACCTCCTCGCGGATCATTCAGCCTGCGATGAGTGGAAACTCCTACCTAAGCCTGACCTGCACCGGGACGTCAACCGCTTTGGTCATTCTGCTGTAGTCAGCAACGGGTAAGTGCCTATTTAACCTGCGCCGGTAATAGCACCTTTTGTCTGGGGTCACTGAAATTGTAGTTAATTTTCTACATTATAGTGCTCTACTAGTCTACCAGTCTGTGTGTGCGTGTGTGTGAGGGGGAGAGAATAATGTGTTGCACTTGTGTTTGATTTTCTCTATTATTTATCACCTGCAGTGTTTTTGTACAGCCTGTATCAGCTGAAATCTGTAGTACTAAACTATACTTACTGTAGATTAAGTGTGTCCTATATTTGCAGCGGTAGGCTTGTAGGGTTAGCCTGGTTTGGGACGACTATTGCTCTCAGATTAATCTTCGCTGAGATTATAGTCTGGAAAGCCTGTTTACTGCAGCGTTTGCACAGCCACCCTGCTGGCGGACCAATCAGGGTGGCTAAGTGAGATGATGTTGAAGTCCAGCATTTCCAAATGGTGGTAGAGTTAGATTAGGTGATATGAACAATTGTATCAATGTCTATCGGTACCGTGAAAGGCTGTCTAATAGTATATATAGTAACCAGAGGTCTACACCCAATAGGAGGCAATGGCACTGACATTAGTGTATAAAGTAACCAGAGGTCTACACCCAATAGGAGGCAATGACATTCGTGTATAAAGTAACCAGAGGTCTACACCGAATAGGAGGCAATGACATTCGTGTATAAAGTAACCAGAGGTCTACACCGAATAGGAGGCAATGACATTAGTGTATAAAGTAACCAGAGGTCTACACCCAATAGGAGGCAATGACATTAGTGTATAAAGTAACCAGAGGTCTACACCGAATAGGAGGCAATGGCAATGACATTAGTGTATAAAGTAACCAGAGGTCTACACCCAATAGGAGGCAATGACATTCATGTATAAAGTAACCAGAGGTGTACACCGAATAGGAGGCAATGGCAATGACATTAGTGTATAAAGTAACCAGAGGTCTACACCCAATAGGAGGCAACGACTGAGGCAACGACTGTTAACACTTCCCAATGGAGCATGTCCAGAGTCAGACTATATTCACAAAGTGGATTGTGGGTCTGTTTACACCATGCTATTGTAGGGCTCCTTGGCTGCATGGACCCATGCTAAAAATACAAGAGGATGTGGTCTCTCTGTCAAAGCTAACAAAGGGTTCACACAGGTTCAGTAAATACAACCCAGAGCTGCTCGTCAAACTAACTTTCCTATGTGCCCTCGTTGTCCTGTGTCAGCATTGTGATATCACTTAAACAGTGGTGTTGAATAGCAGGTTGAGTCTCAGGCTTATTTCCATTGGCAGCTCCATGTATGTGTTCGGGGGCTTCTCCAGCGTACTGCTCAACGACGTCCTGGTCTTCCGGCCCCCCAGCTGCCAGGCTTTCACCACCGAGTCGGGCTGTGTGGGCGCCGGGCCGACGGTGCGCTGCATCTGGAGAGGGGGCCGCTGTGTCTCCTGGGAGCCCCGCCTGGCCAATGGCAGCCTGGGGCCTGCCCCCTTCTGTCCGGCTAAACACGGTAAGGCAGCACGAGTTGGTATATACACGCACGCATGCACGCACACACATACACACACACACACTGTAGTGCTGTCCTTTAGAGCGGCTAAAAGAAAGTTACTTTTAACCTTTGACCCTTCTCAAGCTTTGACAAAGAGCACATGCATTCTAGATGGGTTGGGCATTAATTATATTTTTCACTAATACAAATGTACATTGTGTGTGTGTGTGTGTAATATATATATATATATATATATATAGATAGATATATAGATTTATTTAAAAAACGAAAAATGCATGTATTGCCATTTTCCGTAATTGAGTCTGATAATTTAATTAATTACTTTTTAAACAAAAGAACATTAATTGGAATGGTCTAGGATATTGAAATGACAAATATGGGTTAATATGCTCACAGCTTGCCTGAGCATTTCCTGCTGAATTACTGGCCCTGAACATGTGCTAAATGCATTGTACATCAGCACGCTAACCTCTCCCGATTACAAATGTCTGTCCTGAGACGACTGCTTCCGTACACACACAATGCTGGCTGCCATGTTTTGACCTTCATTAGCCTTTAGCAACGGAATATCTCATCACTTTAATCATATTTGCCGTTATGTAGTCGGGGCTGTTTAAAAATGTCATTGACTAATCAATTCTGTACGCAAACATATTATAGCGTAATGAGGGTTAGGAGGAGGAGGATTATGTTTCAATTTCTTTCATTACGAGGTCCTAGAACCCCGCAGGACTAATGTTTAATATTGGTAATTAAATCCACAATAAAAGTCTGTTGTGGTTATGCCCCTCTCACCAGCATATTCCCTTGCTCTCCTCCCTCTTCTGTTGCTCTTAGTCACTGTGGACGAGATGTGCTATCGTTTCTCAGACTGCGCCAGTTGTATGGCCAACACCAACGGATGCCAGTGGTGCGACAACAAGAAGTGCATCTCTGCCTCCAGCAACTGTACCGCCGTGAGTGATCCAGCAGGGGGCACCAGAGCACCAGTTGATCACTAGATGATAGTTGATCAGTCAGAATACTCCAACAAGCACATATTGTTTCAGTGCACACATAAGTATCAGTATGTCATGTGTGTTTACTGTGGAGAATTACATCTAAAAATGTCTTTATTTTTTTTCTTCTTCATTTTTGTACTTAATTTTCTGATATATAATTTTGGTTTAGTACAAATTCATGTAATTCATATATATATTCATTCAAATGTAAACAACAGCCGGTCTTTTCTTGACTGAACAATACCTTCTACCAGCCCAAAGGCAATGGGGCCAATGCCCCCCCTTCACACACACACACACACACACACACACACACGCATGCACACTTTTCTCCCATTGTTATTCAGCTCCAACGTGCTGCTCTCTTTCTGTATACAGACCATGAAGAACTTCACCGAGTGTCATCCTCAGAATGAGCAGGTCTGCAGCAAGCTGGCCAACTGCAAGAGCTGCTTGCTTAATCTCAACTGCCAGTGGGACCAGAGCCAGTCTGAGTGCCACTCTTTGACTGGTGGTGAGCGGACCTCGACGTGCTCTGTTCTGTGTCCGGTGCTTTTGGAAATCCTCCTTTATTAACACCATAGTATGAACCGCAACGCACTAGTGCTGACATTTCTGGGCTCGTATATGGTGTTTCTTGATACAATACATTAGGAGTCAACCCAATTTGAACGGGGAACACCTTGTGTGTTCTAAATATATGCAGATATGTATTTACAAACTCTAGCGGTGTACCTATTTACCTTTCAAATGCCCCTTATTCTGATGCCAGCCGACTACTTTGATCTATAACTCTGTTTGTTAAACCGTGTCCCCAAAAGGCGCGTGGAGACAGACTGCGCTCCACATCAGATCTGTGTGCAGTGAATTAATGACGACCAAAAGGGGTCGTCTGCATATTACACATGCGCATGCACACACTTATACAGTACCTGCACACTCGGACATCAAAGCGCCTTATAAAGAATCCGTCTTGCTGCTTTGTAATATTGTGCCTACGTTGGCTCTTTGTATTCAGTGCAAGAATGACGCTTCTGTTTTATGCTACTAAACAGCCCCGCTATGGCTATTGATTTATTTGAGTTATTTATTTATTTATTAATATTTAAGCATTTATTTAGCTTGTGCTGCCAGCTTGGTTTGCAAACCGATAATTATTTATTTATTTATTTATTGTGGTAAGATATTGATTTAGCTATCTATCAAAGGAATAATAATAACCAGCATATAGATTAAAAGCTCATCAAATAAAAATATAAAAAAATAATACACATGCACCCATTCTGTTAATATTCTCTCTCTCTCTCTCTCTCTCTCTCTCTCTCTCTCTCTCTCTCTCTCTCTCTCTCTCTCTCTCTCTCTCTCTCAGTCAAGCCGTGCATTGGCAATTGGGAACCGGTGGGGGAGATGTGTCTGAGTATCAACTCCAGTCGGGAGAGCTACGACAACGCCCAGCACTACTGCAAGAACCTCCAAGGCAACATCGCCTCCCTCACCACCATAAAACAAGTCAGCTACGTGTTGGAGGAGCTGAAGAAACTCCAGAAGAATGACAGCGTAAATAGGCTTGATACGCCGTATTTCATCTAGCATGTGATGCCACACATACCGGCTTAAAGGCCACATGTTGTCATTTTGGACTGACTGTTCAAGCCCTTTCAAACAGTACATGTTCAGCTTTCTCCCTTAAATTAAAAAAATATATAAAACAATGGAAAGAGGAAAAAATGCCCTAACTTGATAGGCTGTCTGACCGGAATGGGAGGATAGGTCAGAGAAAATATGTAAAATGTGACTTTTTTTTATTTTATTTGAATTTAACCATTTTTTTTCTACTTCAGAGAGCAAATTTAGCTAAATGACATGTTAGACAGATTTCAAAATTAGTGCAGTCCTTTCAGGTCTTTTTATACAAAACAACTGACCACGACACAAAACCCTAGATTTTACGATATGGGACCTTTTTAAGATCACGCCACAAGTATGACATGCGTTTTTCTGTTCTCAGAGATTTTGGTCAAGCAGGGTAGAATTGGTGGAGGCTCTCTGCCGCTATCTCCCATACTTAACAAAGTGCACATCTGTTTCCCTGCTATTAAACATGTCAAAGCAGAGAGAGTTATGTTTGCTATTTGTGTTTGTTTCACAATGCTCTTGTTTGCCCTAAACACTGCTGTGTGCTTGAAGATGTTGCGTTGTCTCTGGGGATACTGGAACCAGCATGTCTGGATTAGATGATTACATATTGCAGACCTCAAGACTTGTTTCTGTTTTGACATCCTGACTTTTTTTTTTGTTGATGTCCTGACTTTTAGTTTTTATTTAGTTTTGACGTCCTGAGTTGTTGTTTGTTTAGCTACAAATACTGACCGAAGGTGAATCTGAAGTCAAACCCAACAGACAGGCAGACCAACCGTGGAGGGTAGTCCCCCATGTAACCACTACCCTGTGTCCCCAGCATCTGTCTCTGTGGGTGGGCCTGCGGAAGATCAACGTGTCCTACTGGGGCTGGGAAGACATGTCCCCCTTCACCAACACCATGCTGCAGTGGCTGCCCGGTGAGCCCAGCGACTCCGGCTTCTGTGCCTACCTGGAGGAGCCCCAGCTGTTGGGTCTGAAGGCCAACCCCTGCACCTCCACGGCTCACGGCCTGATCTGCGAGAAGACGGCCGGTGAGGCTCAGCGCGCGAGCGGGCTCCTGAGCTCGTACGAGAGCTCCGCCCCGCACGTGCTACACACATTGCCAGGATACTGTTGGGCGATGCGTCCTGCTCCACTTTGTGCTCCCGTGTACAGAGCCGGGGCTGTGTAGAAACACCAGGCTATTTTTTTCAGCGCGCACGCGCTATAGCGGACCGTGGGAAGCTATTTACTGCATTTGACCAAAAGTGAATTAGCTTACAATCGCTGACTCCGCCTTTTCATCTGCCTACTGTATATGTTGACCCCGAAGCAACCATTGCATTGCAATAGGAGGCGTACGTTTAGCTATTTCCCCCCCCTCTTGAGGTCTAAAATCATCTCCACCTCCTCCCAGGGAACCTCAACCAGAGCGCCCGTCCGTCCTGTAAGAAACCGTGCTCCCTGCACACCAGCTGCGCCAACTGTACCAGCCAGCCCATGGAGTGCATGTGGTGCGGCAGCACCCAGAGGTGCGTGGACTCCACTGCCTACGTCATCTCCTTCCCCTACGGCCAGTGTCTGGAGTGGCAGACCGGGGAGTGCCTGGGTAAGATTTTTGCCGCAGCCTCGTAATGATGGATCACACTGTCACCTCGTTGCTTATGCACATCAGCCTGGCCGTGCACGTTTGCACGCGGTTATTTCTTATATGACGTTTGAACAAAGGGATGTAGCGTGCATGTCCACTAGGTGGCCCCAGAGCTTAAATAGAATGTAACATCATAAATTATGTGGCTGGTCTCTCTCTCTCTCTCTACCCCCACCCCCCTTCCACCCAAACTTTCCTTCTCCCTGCCTTATTTGAAACACTGCACACGTTTGAACTGCCGGTGAGCAATGAGGTGTGGCCCCAGTGGTCTTACAGTGTGCTATGGAAGTATGGATGTGGCACCTAGAATTAGGAGCTAAGCCGTATCTTCAGCGGAATCTGCATGTATCGAAGGCAAAGGCTATTATTTTCCTGTGATTGGCTTCCAAAGCTGTTCGTTTTAAGTCTGTAATGGCAAATTAGCCTGTCCAGCCAGTTGAGGATTCCCTGTTGGCCAGAGGCTGGAGATTGAGTTTCCCACTCTGTCGCCAGCTCGCTTTTGAGGGTAGCCTCGATGGTATTCATTCTCTGACCTCCTTTTACCATAAATGACACCGATGCAGCTGTTCTTGTAATCTGACCCACCAATAGGTCACGACTTTAGAATAATGTCCTATTGAATGCACACATACGGCCCCAAAGCACCAGCTCCTCCACCCTTTCCTTTCCTACAGACACAGCCTACCAGCTGTCTACTGTCCAGACAACAGCCAGGTCTAGGACTCTAGAGTAGCACCTGCCGCAATAACCCAGTTATTTCATCTCAAAACCCAAAGTCTCTCTCTCTCTCTCTCTCTCTCTCTCTCTCTCTCTCTCTCTCTGCAGCCAGGTCCACACTGCTCAACAGGCCTACCTGTCTCTTCCAGTCCCTTATCTTACCCGCTCTCTATATTGCATTGTAGGCTGAGAACTAATCTTGTCAAATATGGTGTTCTCCTCGGCTCACTTTAATTGCTCTCTGTCTGCCCGCTCTTCTTGACACTTGAATATTCTTGCCAGTGAGGCAAAATAATGTAAGCGCTCTGAGCTCCTGAACCTGGCCACCATTATTGGTTTTTAGTAATCTTCAAAGTTTAAGCCTATTACACTGGTGCACTCATTGTAATTCACACGAGCTAAGGGCATCTGCTAAATGTGTGTGTGCGTGTGTGTGTTGTTGCTGCTTCGCAGCGTAATGTAATAATAATGCTAGCTGCTTGCTGTGATGTCGTGTCCAGACAGACAGACAGAGGTAGTCATTAACATTGGGCACCCACGGCTTTGTCGGTACGCACAGGATATTTGTCTTGTCTTAATATCCTCCCTCATGGCATGAAGGACAAACAAGGGTATTTGTAAATTGTCCTCTACTTTTTCTTTTCTCCACATTTATATTTGTTCTCTCTCCATTTTTTTACATCTCTCATCCCAATATTGAACTTGCATTTAAGATGCACTGAGACAGGCAATGTTTTGAAAAGCACAGATATACTCTGTAAATAGAGAACCTGTATTATCATGATAAAATATTCCAAACCGTGGGACAGCAGTCGTACAAAGGGCAGGGTGTTTATCGTATGCGTAGTGCAGCCTGTATTTGCATAGACTAGGTTTGTCGAGCCTGCATGATGATTGGTTGTTTGCTAATTGCCCTGTTGCTGGATGTGACAGTTTGTCACAAACTACTACAGAAACCTTTGGTAGGATTTCCGATAAATCCCACATGTCGCACAATATTTAACAAACCACATGAAATGAGCATGGCCACGACAAACAGAACATTGCGGCTTGGTTTGTGTCTTTTATTAAATGGCTTGTAGTCACTGTTTGGAATATCTAGAATTCAGAATATTATTCTAAATGTGAGCCTGGAAGTTCCCTTAAAGCAGGGGTCTGCAACCATTACTATCAAAAGAGCCATCTCTGCCATGTCTGGAGCCGCAGAAAATATTGGCCTATAAACATTCCTATAGGAGACCTAAATGAGAATGAATTCACGTTTTCCCAGGGCTTAGGAGTGATTTTGAATGAAATGCTAGGGGGGTGCATGGGCATGCCCTACCCGCAAATATTTGTTTTAAATAAAGCAGCACTTAAATGCCAATTTCTGGTGACTTGAAAACAGAATATATTAAATTATATCCTACTGTGCACTCACAATGTTGAACGGACTAGATCCATTTGGATTCTGGTGAAATCAGAGGACGCAGGCTGGCAATACAAAATCTAATTTGATATTGTAATGTGTGTTGGGGGGACAAAACCTAGATCAAGTTCTATAATGTTTGTCAAAGCCACAGGGAGCCATTGTAGAGGGGCTCAAGACCCCTGCCTTATAGGAACTGTAAAGACGAATGAGCATGCTGCGCAGGCATGTCAAGTATTGAATAGATTTCTTTACAGCATGCCACGTGCTCATGATTATCCTGGAAATAAATGCATCTGTTGAGTTATGACTTGTTTAATTATTGTTCTCAGTTGTGACAGTTAAATAGCCTGATTTGCTGTCAGTTGATACAAAAACATTTTGATTAGGCAAAATTATTACAATTTTCATCCCTATTATGTTAACATTGATTTGCTGCCCTAATTACTTACTGCAGTAGAGTCTTTGCATATTTGAATCCTAGATAAAAAAAAAAAAATATATATATATATATATTTATTTATTTATTTATTTTTATTTATTTTTTTTATAATTTATCATCGCTTTTCTACTGTGTATTTGTTTTGCTTTTGTTGACCACACTTCTTACAGTGTGGTGTCTTTGGGTGCTTTTGAAAAAGGCTAATCATCATCATTATTATTATTATCATGGATGTTATGCACAATGGTGGTAAGAAAGAAAACATTTTAAAATACACACCGATTATATCTTATTATGTGTCTTATTAAAGCTGCTGGCTATAATATGCTTGGTGTATAACATGAAAGACACATGCGGCGCCCTACGATATCGGAGTAGTTGTTATGGTTATTAAAACGCTCATTGAACCGCTTGACAGTGTAGCCGTAACCTAGAATAAGCCTACTACACTACTTGTTCACTGTTATGTCCTAGGTAGGATATTTGAATCCACACGGCCTTACGCCGGCATATGGCACTGACGTACTACTTGCAACAAGCTCTGTCAGACACACAAGGAGACAAGGGCGGGGGGGGGGGAGGAGGTGTTAGATGCTGACTGCTATAGACCCCGCCGACAGTTCCGGGATTTTGACTTTAGCAAAGTCTGGTTCTCCAGTAGTAGTTTTAATAGATTATGGCTAAAATGTGACTAAATAGACTAATATTGTTATAAGTCAAATTATTAGTTTATCCTACAGTAGATCATCCCAAAACACAGATGTTTTGCATATGCAGAAATTCTGAGAATTCTGAGAATGCAGAAAATTAAATGTTTGATTCTCCAAATTTTCTGGGGGCCAGATCCCCCGCTTTATATGTCCCTCCCCCCTCAATGTTCAAACGAAATCTACGCCCATGACACCCAACTAACACTGTCTTTATGATCGGTTAGTATTACTTTTGACAACACACTGGAATTTATGTTTGCTTTCATTCAGCAAATGTGTTTTGGTTACATTAACTGTAATTATGACTTTGCTAACGTTATGATGACACGACCTGGCATAAGAATCAGACCCTGCCTATAGGGGCTTGGTGGAGTGGATACACTGTAGCGTATAGGTAGCTGATGCTATGAGCACTGGAAAATGTTATCTCTTTTTGGATTCAATGTAAATCATCTCTAGATATTCAATTAAAACTATATTGTCAAATGTACAGAAAAACATATTGTACTTTCACACAGTACAATGGAATTATTTTTCTGCGAATCCTCCTCAGACAAATTTGAACACCATAATAAAAATAAAAGACTAATTCTCTATCGATCGTTCGCAGCTGTTCATGCTCAAAGGCATTGATAAACTCAGCGTGTCAACGTGAGTGTCATGAATTCCCTGTGTAAAGATTTTAATTTTAGGTGCTTTTTTTGCTATTGTAGTTGGAAAGATAAAATCCTCATGATAGAAGTTCATTGAACAATGTGTTCCTGAGGATTGTGCAGCTTTTCACCCTGACTTCAAAACAAACTTAAGTGGCCTTACTTTGCGGTGATTGCTGTTGCGTTGTCATGGTTTCACATCCATTAGCAGAATGGATGGAGATTTGCTTGACACAAACCGAGGCGAAAGCACAGAATGTTTGTCTCCTTAAAGTAGTGGTGGCATTTTCTCTGTTCAAGTGTCTGTCTGGGGAGGTGAGCGGTGACGCTAAATCCTGTCACGTACTTTGGTGGCCTTGACGTCTGACCAACCACTCGCACAGCCGCGGTGCTCTCGCATGGATTCCTTGAATGCCCGTTTTACACAACACATTTGGCCCGCTTTTTTTTTCCCATTTTATAAATTGCCCTTGTTAGTTTCTGTCTTTATTCATTTCTGTCTTTTGTTAGTTGAGACAGCGCATTGTCTCTCTTTCTCCATTCGTCTTGCTATTATCAACTATTTCTTTCACTCGCTCCTCTTATCTATTGTCTAATCGCTCCCCCGACAGCTCTCCTGGTCTTGCATCTTGATATGCTAAATGGCTAAAAGGCAGCAGGCTTTCCATTAGAGATGTCTTGGCCTCCATTAGAGGTGACACAGATGTACGCATGTCTCCAAAATGCTGCTAATTCTGCTGAAATAACTTCATTTCGTATGCTGCTGCATTTGCCAGACACCCCTGTTGCGGATGTCTGCTACTGGCCATAACTTTGTATGCTGCTGAGCTTCTCTCAAGGTGAGACTATTCGGGTAATGGAAAAATAAAAAGAAACCGATAAATGTTCCTAAACAATAGGAAGCTCAGCTCAGCACCTGGGGAATTCGTTCTCAATTGAACGAGGCTTCGGCTAAATCACCCTTTTTAAAATGAAGTTATTTTAGCAGGCAGGGGATTAAGATGTGAAACTTGGGGAATACTGCTTCAGAGAGCACAGGAACTCTCAATCCAATGCTTTTCAGACGCGCGGGTTTAAGATGTTAACCAGGCCCTCTGGAGCTGGGTTATTTAAAACGTTTAACATGCTGATTAACACCGTGTAACAACTCTCCCTCCCTCTCTCTCCCTCTCTCTCTCTCCCCCCATTAGCTCAGAACTGCTCGGGCCTGCGTACGTGCGGCCTGTGCCTGGAGCAGCCAGAGTGCGGCTGGTGCGGCGACCCCAGCTGCACAGGGAAGGGCTTGTGTACGGAGGGCTCGTACCGCGGCCCCATGAAGAGGCCCACTAAGCAGAGCCAGCAGGGCCAGTCCCCAGATATGGTGTTGGAGCCAGCCGTCTGCCCCAAGGACAAGGGCTACGAATGGGCGTTCGTCCACTGCCCCGGTGAGAGAGACACGGGTGGGCGGGGTCCAGCGGAGCTTGCGCACACAGCACTGTGAACAGTAAAGCACGTGGATCGATTTTGATTTGGAAAGCTAGACAGTGGAACACGTGTACAAAGGAAGTCGGAGAAGGTTTTTGATTACACTACTGGCTACAATGTTTTCAGTTTAAAGAGATGTTCCTATTACATTGTTCCTATGCAACCAATACCTCCCCACTGACTCCATGCAACCTTAGTAATATCCCATTAGGTCATTTAATGCTCTGTGGAGCCGCAAAGCAAGCAGCCACACCATGTAAGCTGATAACATCCTCACTTCAATGTGTAACCTTAGGAGCTTTGCAATCTGGGGGACGGGGGGCGGGGCAGGGCAAACTGACTCACATCAATCACTTTTAAAAGCTTGAAACGTATGAGTGTAGATGTGAAGCTGATTCTTGTCAAGCAGAGGAAAAGACCGTGTGTAGATTAGGAGGTTTTTTCTTTTTGAATGAAACATGAAGAGAATTGACATTCTTGGTAAAGCCACAAAGTGAAGTTTGTAAATACATTTTGGGGCTACTCGAATGCAGATCATATTTGTTATTATTTAATGAAATACCTCTTATGTGTTTTGACATTTAAAAATGGGTGCCAGACAGTTTTAGGTTTGAATGTCATTGTTTTATTCTATGTTTATTAAAGGTGAGGTCTTTTAAATGTTGAAGTAATGATTTTTAGTTTTGTGTGCACACATTGCAGGTCCACTGAGTGCAGTAAAATAGCTGGAGTTAATTGTAGAAAGCTATGGGCCTCACTAGAATAAAGATATCAACACAAACACGTTTTTCCTTCATATCTTAATACAGATCAGCACCACCGTGAAACACTCCTTATTTTAATTACAGAATTATCTTAATATTTGGGGTGGGTGGATCCATCAAACCCCTGGTTAAAAATAATCTTCTGCCTGACAGACACATAGCTTATTTGAATAGTATGTTTGGAGTACATAAATGCAACGGTAATTGGTGGGCCAATACCGTAATCGTTGTGCTGGGTTCTGTTACATCATGTGGGTGTGTTTTTGAATGGCAGTGAGCCTATGCAGTGAGGCACAGAATTGACCCTGCTACCATCTGTGAGTTAAATCCATCGTTTCCTCCCTAGCTTGCCAGTGCAACGGCCACAGCACCTGTGTTAACGGCAGTGTGTGCGAACAGTGCAGGAACCTAACCACCGGTCCACACTGCCAGACCTGCATGCCTGGTTACCACGGAGACCCTACCAATGGTGGCAAATGTCAAGGTGAGAAGTCGCCTCTCCCACCCATCTGCATGTGGTATTCCTACTGACCAGGGTTTAGCATGAACAGAGGCAATGACAATATACCAGCTGCAAGGTCATTCAAGACAAACATGTTTTTTATTGGTTCGTTAGCTTCTAGCTATGGTGACCATTCCATATGAAAATGTTGCACTGAAATAAGACATAAATAAAACCAAAACTTGTATGCTATTAAAACACAAGAAAAAATCCATAAATGCTTAATTTGGATCTTATCTTGGCGCATGGGTAAAAAACAGAAGCGTCACCTTCCAAGTATTAGCTAAGAAGCCCCATTGATGAAGTTCATCCTACACTGCTCCAATAAATAATGAAACGTATACTACAATAGTGATATGTAATAGCATTATTCAAATTATGTCAGTAGTAATGCAACCTGGCACTTGTAGACAACACTGTGTTGTCCTTACAACACAGTGTGGTCACTATTTTGTGTTGATTACTAGATTGTGTGACATGCTGGGATCAATTTGATTAAAGGAAATAACAACCCATTTAGTAAATAGGCTTCATAAGTTTCAAGACAGGATCTAATCAACAGAGCCCTAAGACTTGCCCCAATTGCTTCTAGCAGAATGGTAATTGTACAGTGAATTGTAGTACGGAGCAGATCTGCTCCTTGGGAACCATTTTAAAGAATGTGCTCTTTTGTCACAGATTTGTTTTCCTTTTTCTTATTATTGTAAATTCTAATAAGCTAAAATTACCTTTTTTTGAAATTGGCCGCACACATTGTCAAAACTGCATTTTAAATAACTCCAGAGGCTCGGTTAAAAGGCTTATCTACACTAATGTAGTCAAACGCGTTACAACCTTCTCCTATTCTCCACATTAAATCTAGCAAGCGTTATGGTCTCTGCTTTCACACCCAAATTGCCTTGTTAATAGATTGCACTCACAGGGAATATGAGCATTGAGCAAGGAGACAGGGAAACCCACAACACGGACAAGTATGTGTTGAAAAACAACCGCCACGTTAAAGCCCAAGGGCTTAATGAATGTAGGAGATGGCTCCTCTCTCTTTTTGTTATTGAATGGGAGCGGTGATTGACAGGAATGAACGCGGGGCCTTCGCATTAAGAGCAGGGTTACTCGTGCCATCCCACGGGCTGTGAGACATGAATAGCATTCCTGAGAAATGACGGGGGCGTCGCCTATTATGCGATGTGGACGCGCACGGGGATTCGCACACAGTCACATGCCACCTCGGAGCTTCGTGGTCACCTGTAAAGTGAAACTACGTGTGAAGGGAGCGATCCCGCGGCGGCTCTCTCCGCTTTTAGGGCTTTCAGCAAGAATTGGCACTAAATCTGCAAGCTGTCGTTAGCGCCAGCGGAAAAGTGTTACTGCGAAGGAATCCATTACGCTACATAACCCCATACCCCTGGGAACAGAGTGAGACTTGAGCGAGGAGCAGTTGACCGCGACCTTTTAACACCGAATAGTGCAGGAGGGTGAATGGACAATCAAGGCGCCAGGGTTGGTCAGAGCGTTCAAGCTGTAGCTTTTGGGGTGGCGAGAGATGCGCCGGCTGTGACCCCCGGCAGCATTCACACGAACGCGTTGCACAATAGAACTTAATTGAACTGGCCATTTTGCTAGCTAGTGCGTTGGCACACTAACCAACCGGTGATGGTCTGGTTGGCTACTGATTGATGCCAGCTTGAGCGTTTCATCTTAAATTAGCTTAGCTGTGGGGCAAGATTACACACATTTTAACTTGTTATCTCAAATTTTCATATTCCTCAAACCTCGGGGGAACATATTAGATAAAAGTGAAAGAAAAACAAATGTTGTCGACAAGGAAGTCCCACTGACGGCAGCTTTAAATAAACCCTTTCCCATCACCCAATATATTATGTAGCATCTTCGGGAAATTTGAATCCTCCGCAGTGTTGCTTTTAACGCTCTTCTACAGTGCAATTTAGGCCCTAGAGAACAGAATGGCATAAGTTGGCTATTACTGAGTAAATGCATGCCTTAAACAGAGCTACAGCACTCTCTGAGCCTCTCATCTGATGTGCTCTTAGATGCCATTTAGGGAGAATTAGCATTTTTATGTAATATGATTTTAGTCTAATACACATGGGGCCATAGTAGCGTTCTAGCTGTGGGCCATATTTTATTCCCTGTGTGTGTGTGCGTGTGTGTGTATATCTTTCAACCTCTCGACTTGAAGGTCAGCTATTCTTACCCCGGGGGACCACTAATGTAGCTGTCTTGATTTTTCTGTTGTTGTGACATGCATTGCGGGAATTGTAGGCTATAGCGTGCCCTTAGGACAGCCTAACCTCAGTGTGCACTCAGAAAGCTGTGAACTATGAGTGGGGAAACACGCACAGCTGTTTTCAGTCAGTAAAGCGCGCCGCCATATTGATTTGCATGTTGTAATAAGCAGAAACCCTACTGTTCTCATCCCCCACTGGCTTTATTGTAGCTCTCTCTCTCTCTCTCTCCCTGCTTCCTCTAGCCTGCAAGTGTAATGGTCATGCCAACGTCTGCCAGGTGCAGAGCGGCAAATGCTTTTGCACCACTAAGGGCATCAAAGGAGACCAGTGCCAGCTGTAAGTACACACAGACACAGTACGCAAACGAAATAACATTATGTTTGCGTTTGCAAACAGTCAGTCGTTCAAGCGTCCTGTCAGAATTCAGCTTTCTTAGTTTGTTTGTCGTTTTTTCAAGTCAAAGCACACGTGATGAAGTGTTCACGGTCATCGCCGAGGTCAAACGTGGCCCATCCGTCCGTGAGCGGACTTTAATGTGGTGTCAGTCAAACTGTAGTGCCAGCGCCGTCTGTCTTGACACCAGTAATCACCTGCAATGGAGCGCTGAGGATGCGCTGAGTGCTGTTAGAAGCGAGGCAGGTTTTCAATGCCAGCAGGCAAGGGTACTTTCAGTGTATGGTATTTCACTTCAAGTTCTTACGCATGAGGAAATGTGCAATGCATACAATGGTAATGAGTGACATGTGAAACTTAACGTGCATCAACTCCTCTGTGTTATAGAGGTCAGCTGCGTTATTGGGAGTGGGCCAATATTTAGTAGTACCCGCTCAAATACCTATAACGTTAGTGCAAAAAGTAAAATAAAGTTTTCCATGACTAAAACGTGACATGCACTCAGACGGATTCTGTTTTCAGCTGCCATCAACGGTAGGATAGTCTAATGAATTGGCGTAGGCCGACGTCGGCCAGCTTACTGCTGACATAGGCACTTCTATTTTTTTATCTCTTTTTCTTTTTTTCTTCCCCCTGATCTGTCTACTTTCTCGGCTGTAAGCAGAACAGACTTGCTTTTAATACCCCTAATGGGGCCTGAGTTATAGGGCAGTCAATGGCAGAGGTGAGCGCAGGCACACAGCCACAAAATCTGTACTGGGGAACAAAGCAGCACTTTGAGAGCCACAAATACGTACTTATATATAGCAGGTATACCAATCTGTACAGTGACACAGCAAACTAAAATGCCTTCTAGATGGGAAATGTGGCATATAGGCAGACATAAGGGAGAAAGATAGCCCAGACAAAGAAGCAAATGAAGACTTTGAACAGAGAAACGGGGGGGGTGGGGGGGGGGGGGGTGGAGCCACTGTAGACTTTAATGGGATGCTGCATGGATGAGAGTCGTCACATTTATCACGGGTAGCAGATGGAACGTGATGCATTGCGGAGCAACGCTCAGCTACTGTAGCAGGTGGCTCCTCCGTGATGCAAACGGCTCCCGTTTTTCTGCCGGACTGTCAATAGACAAGTGATAGTCTAATAGGCCAGTACCTGTAAAAAGCCTGTCTAAGCAGGCTATATCACGTTGTGTGTCTTCCCCCTCTAATATAACACAGGTCACTTGAATATTTATACATTTTAATTCATGGCAACTGGACTGTAGACTTGTAAATGTATTCTTTTATTCTTGTTTTCCTCAAGCATGTTAATAGCACTTTCTAGAACTCAGGGTATTCACCCCAGCTTGTTCAGAAACAACCGTGGGAGGCACTACATGAGCATGTGTGTCCCTTACAGGCTCATGTAGTTATTGTAGACGTGCTATCGCAATAATGTAATGGTCCAAATCTTTTTGTCCATCGTGCGTCATAGCAGGCAATCAGGTCCACTGTCATCAACCAGTCCTAAACTATTCCTCCATTCGCACAGACGTCTCTTGGAAACCGATGCACTCGCAAACACACAAACTGCCGAAGTGTGATTACACAAGCATCACCGCCGCCGCCATTAGGACGTCAGAACAATAGTCGCGCTAATGAAGTGAGGGTTGCCTCAGGGCAGAATATAATTGCCTTTTGAAAAAAAAACTATTGGAGAAGACTGCTGCGCTACGGTGATGAGCCAGAACGTATTTACAGTGTTGAAAAGGGAACTTTATTTTACTTTTTTATTATAATATGTTTAATACAAATATTTTCTTCGCCCCTGCCGGCATGCGAGTGTGAAGGTTGTTTAGCATTGTCGAAGTGTTAGTGGACGTGTTAGCTAGCAAGTGTGAAGAACAGTAGTGTTCTGTGGACAGAGGTCCACAGTAAATGTAGATCAAATTAAGATACAAGGCAGGGGATCGCCTGGAGTTCAGATGCGTGTTCACGTGCGTGCAGGTGTAGATCAAATTAAGATACAGCACAGCCAGTGGAGCTGTGATACGTACGTAGCGCTCTAGCTGCACGTGTGCCTTTTGGTGTTTGGTGTTGTCACATGGGAGTGATGTTTCTAGAAGGTTCCTGAGCATGTGGTGGCATTTGTCCTCAGTCCTTTGCTAGTGACGAAAGCATCCAATATTAAAATAATAAACACGCACCCAGTCAGTTAGATGTATAAGAGATTCTCTCTCTCTCTCTCTGAAGTGGTTGTACATAATGCAATGAGTAATTAAAAACGATGAGTTTTGTCTTAAATTGGATGGCTCTTATCTGTTCTGTTGACTCTGGTCTAATGAAAGTAAACAGTTAAGTTGGTACACAAGTAAATTCCCGTAAAATGTAAGAATCGTTAAGACCATAACATTGCACTGCTGTTAAGTCATTGACATGTCATCTGTGATCGTCATGCCTCAGTGTGCCCGTGACAGCGCTCCATTCAGGTGTCTAAACCTCTGAACACCCCCAGGTCATCATCTCCACACTCAAGGTTTAACTCATTCTGACTCAAACTACAAGCGCCTTCCTCTACCGGCACTATACAATTCTAATGAGCACCATTTTATCCTGATATGCACCTTGATGTGGATCCACCTCGAGCAGTGTGGGCATTTCAATTTAGGATTATGTATTCCCCGCAAACACACAAATAGCTTGTTATTTACCTGTAAAAACATTGTTCTTAGCTCCAAGGGCTTTGCGGTTTTATCTCTGCTTGTATTAATGGTATGTAGCACCTAAGATGCCGCATCACTGCTAACCCCGCAGGTGCCGCGCTTAGTTAACTGTGCATGAGTGTGTTGGGCTGATAAACAGAAATAAAAGTAGCGTATTCTAATTAATGGAGAAAATAACAGATGTATTTGCCCCACCTCAGAAGTAGGTGATGCGCCAATAGCACGTGTGCCAATGCTGTGGTACTTGGCACAATGGCACAGGCAGCCACTGATAAAGAAGAGACTTTGTGCTATCAATCTGTCGGCACGCTTCATCTTGTTGTCTACCCTGCTCCTCCTCCTCCTCTCCCTCCTTCTTCTTCTTCTTCTTCTTCTTCATTGCAGATGTGACTCAGAAAACCGTTACCTTGGCAACCCACTCAGAGGAACCTGTTACTGTGAGTAATTCTCCAACGGATATAACACGCCAATGGAGAGACTTGATGCTTCCACAGTTCTTCTTGATTATTGTCTCACTCATTACTCTCTTAGGTCTAATTAGCAGCAGTGTTGTAGCTGCATTCAGGGGAGAGCCTAAAAAAAGCACCTTATGTTTGTTGTTGTTTTTATTTCTTTCTGCAATGATCTGCTCAAAAGCAATTTAGCCAAACAAAGGCTAAATATACATGCTAACCGCCAGACTTGTTATTAGGAAATGTGTGTATACAGGCACTTTGTCAACATGAACTTAACTTCGCTGCCTTCACAACCTAGTAGGCAGCTTAATAATCAGTTGTATTGATTAGCCAGGTCAGTCAAGTTATATAAGTACTTTACCCGGTTATTCGGTCCATTCCAACTCCTTTCTTTTGCGCCCCGGGCAGATGGAGCTTTTTGACACGTTTGTACCACGGGCACTTGTCTGGTGACAAAATGACTTGTCCACAAAATGTCAACTGCGTCAGACGGAGCTAGTGATTGGACTTATGGAGTCAGAAAGCCTCCAACGGCCAGCTCACTGACTCACTGTGTCTTTTGGGAAGTTGGCCTTGTGTAGTTGTATAGTCCGATGTATGAGGGTGTGTTGATGTATACCAGCTGGAGCATGGGGATCACAAACGTGTGCTAACCGTTCTGATATAGTTCTATGGTCCTAACAGCAGTAGCGGTTAGTTTTCTCAAAAACAAAGCATTATTACGTTCACCTGCCTTTTAGTCCCCATATCAGCTTGACACCTTCAGCCTTCATGTGTTGCATCATACCCCAGCCTTGGTAGGAGGGATTCTTTCTGTCTTTTACTGAAGGACACTTGACGCTCTAGTTCTTCGCTGAGGCGGTGCATTTTAAAATGGCTCCTCATACTGAAGGCTGGTATTTAATCAGTTGGCCACGGTGATGCCTCTAATTAAGAGTGGCACTGTGCTAAGACTATAGCAAGGCTGGGTTGAGCCACTAGCTCTCTCGCTCTCTGGAGTAACATGCATGCACACGCAGTATCATTATGAAGCAAGGGCTTCATAGTTTGTGACCATTCTATAGATGGTCTAGCTAGGTCATCCTAGGTGAACACTTTCTCTTAGAATATTGCCTTCAGATGTCAGTAAGACCACATTAGTTACTAAGCATTATTCTTTCCTGCGTTTTTTTCCTGAATAGATAACCTCCTGATTGACTACCAGTTCACCTTCAGTCTTATCCAAGAGGATGACCATCACTACACAGCCATCAACTTCATGGCCTCACCTGAGCAGGTAGCATGTGGGAGAACCTATATTAATTTAACTGGAGTTATCATAAATAATGTAACAAACTATTTATTAACAAACTATTATGTTTGATAAGATCAAATTGTGGGGTCAAAGCACATCCTAACACAGAATAGATGGATTTTGTTATAAAATGAAAACAAGTGTCATTATTTTAGTTAAAAGTAGGCTAAATAGAAACTGAGAGTATCTTACCTGACAGAGTTTCAGTTGCTAACAATATGACAACCTTTAAAATAAAGCTTCTACGCCGTAATTTAAGACTCTCTGCCATCTACTAGCGAGCAGCACTGTCCTGGGATGTTGAAATCCATTCTGCTACAAGAGCTTACTTTATTAGCCTAGATTGCATGTGATGGAGAGGATGTATATCTATTTCTTTTTCTTTTTCTATGATGTTTAATGGCGGTTGGCATGCCCATAGAAACTCCACAGTGCCCCCAAGTTATTCAGTGTTAATATACCAATAGGGCCTATGTAACCAGATAATGGAGCTGCAGAGAGAAATGATTCTGCCTATGTTGACGGAAGAGCCTGTAGCCGTCTAAGCAATATTGTCCGCACTGGAACTTTCTCTCTTCCAGAAAGAAACTATGAATGCATAAGGGCTTATCTTTTGTGTGTGTGGCAAGTTTGGCAACAAAGTGAATCTACTATATAGATTACAGCTAAAAACAACTCTTTAAACTTACAATGCATCATCTTTGAGTCTGTATTCAAGCAAAACAAGAGCTATACTTAACATCCAATACAGTTTGATCGCTACAGTGACTGATCTGAACCAAAAAGTTTCCCTTCTCCGCAACGGCAGCTGTTCACACACAGCTATTTATCCATGGAGTAAACAAGGCATGGAGCGGGACCTCAGCTGAGCAATTGCTACTAAACATAAACCAAATTAATGTAAACCAAATGTGAAATTTGCTTGTGTAACATTTCTGACCAAAGTAATTCCAATAGAGGGTCAGAATGAATGCGCCACTTCCTTCAAGTGGATTTGAGTTTGACCTCCGAACTACATTCTACACTGTGTTATTAGGAAGTTGTTTCTATTTTTTTTCTTTTTTGTGTTTTTTCTTATATTGTGCTTCTTTTGTCCTTTTAAAAAAAAAAAAAAGCCCAACAAGAACTTGGACATGTCTATCAATGCATCCAACAACTTCAACCTCAATATCACCTGGTCAGTGGGATCAACAGGTACCTGCTTTTCACTTTGATAATTTTTAATTAAACTACAGTGTATACAGTGCATCCGGAAAGTATTCACAGCACTTTACTTTTTCCACATTTTGTTATGTTACAGCCTTATTCCGAAATTGATTAAAATATTTATTTTACGCGAAATTCTACGCACAATACTCCATAATAACAAAGTGAAAAAAGTTTGTTTGACATTTTTGCAAATGTATTAAAAATAAACAAATCACATGTACATAAGTAGCTTTTGCCATGACACTCCAAATGGAGCTCAGGGACCCCCTGTTTCCACTGATCACCTGTAGCAAATTCAGTTGATTGGACATGATTTGGAAAGGCACACACCTGTCTATATAATCAATCAATCAATCAATCTTTATTTATATAGCACTTTTCATACAAATTCATGTAACACAAAGTGCTTCACACT